>JAHZNC010003551.1:0-29780 GCA_027744095.1 Zhuqinia jingwanae | reverse complement strand
CTGGACTGTAAATGGGATTGGTGTAGGCTACACCATCGGAGGATGGAGATATCATGGCTTCGGAACACTGACTCATCTGGATGGTCTTTCGGTAGGTGCCTTCGTTGGGGATTTTGACGTGAGCCATGCAGTCACCCTTGATATTAATCTTGGTATAAAAAAAATCATAATAATGAAAATATATCCACGTAAAATTTATCATGTGCTACCACATGTATTTCAAATTAGATTTTTCATGCATTAAAAAATACATTTCCCTTTCACTACCTCTCTTTCTTCTGGTTCACCGTCAGCATTGTTCATAGCTTTGTTCTGAATTATGGTGAGGATACCCCTCAAAATGTTATGTGTCCAGGGCTCGCCTCCATTTTGGCTTGCTAGCAATCCAGAGACTTCGCCATTTTTGAAGGTAAACTTTACCGATGTTCGGGGAACGTTAATTTGTGCAGCTGTATACGGCTATTAAAATAATAAATAATGTTTATTTATTTATTTTTAAAGATTTTTTTTAAATATTGGATTTGACATTTTAATTAGGATAAATTTTATTTTACTTGCCACATTGCCCGAATACCTCTTAACTGCCAACTCCTGAGTGACCTGGCTTAAGGTAAGCACATACTCACAATTTTCCAGGGCAGTTAACACCACTCGCCCTTTTGTTTCAATTTGCCCCGCAGTTTGTGGAATGGGATGTTCCCTATTATATGGTGCCGAATGTGCCGATATGTGACTTGTGTCTTTCTCACTCTTGAGCATTCGCTTTTCTTCAGAGTCATAGGTAGCCAGGTTTAAATTGTACACGTAAGATTTTCCAACTTCATACTAATAATGTCGCCAATATAATTAATTTAAAAAAAATACATTAAAAGATATAAAGGGATATAAAATATATTTACCTGAAGTTTGGAATTGTCATCACAGTTCACTTCGCATTTCACCAAAGTTTGTACAGAGGCGAGAAATAAAGTCCCCACCAAAATGGTCGGGGAATTTATGGAAATTCTCATGTTCTATTTTTTCAGCTCCCTATAATAGTAATCTACTTTACTAAACTATAACGCACTAGATAAAGTACAAAAGTTATAAAAAATAATATCCTTTTTTGCACCTGCTATTTCCCTGCTATGTTGCTAGTTTGTTGCTGCGATTGCAGCTTTTTTGAATGTGGCTTGTCCAATTTACAAGATCACCTTTCATAAATGTAAATTTAACATTTTATTTAGGCTATTGGACAACATAAACAAAAAACAACAAAATGTTCTGTTGAATAAATTGATCGCGTCACGTAATCTACTTTTTTTTGTCATTTGTAGTGTCCTGTGCGTCATTCTGTTGAAATGGAGAACAAAATCATAGAATAGATATATAGTTTTCGTGATTCTAACAAATTATTTGAACAGGTAAAATTTCTTATTAACAAAATACTCCAAATTATTTTTTTATTCCACAACAATTTTTCATCATTTGAATAATTTGGTCGTGCTAGTCATCACATGAGATTCATTCGAGAGATCATCAAAGAGGAGGTGAATGAGACAATAAAGATATTATGTTAAAAACACGCAATTCGTGCACTTTCGTGACAAAATACGACAATGGGCTGTACAATAATGTATTTGTTGAATGGTTATTTTTTTGTCGATTGGTTCTGTGGGTCAGGAAATAGGAAATCATAAGATGACTCACGTTGTTAAAAAAAACTTATATAATCGTACATATGCAGTCCTCGTGCAAAATCATGATTTTAATTTGGAGTGTATGTATTTAAACTATGTGATAAAATTAACATTTAATCATAATTTTAATTACAAAGACATACCGATATGAATAATCCAACAATAATTATTACTCGTGTCAAAGATTTTTTTTGCAGGAAATTGAGATTTTTTTTATTCATTAACATATTTTTTATGTTTATAACACTTATTATTATGCATACTTACATATGTAGGTACATACATAATTTGTCACCATCATCATACACTTACATTATTTTTCAAAACTTAAAACACAAATTCTGAAATAAAATGTTGACAACTACATATTATATACGTTTAGTATTTTTTAAAGTAATGGTTTTCAAGGAACTACATGCATATTTTAATGAGAATCAAGGAACAACCAAAATTAAAGACATAGTTTATTTATACACACCATACTACACTCATAAATTATGAGTCATAATATTAAACTTGTCCACAAAAATATATTATCATGCGGAGGTAGGCAATTAACTATGTATTTTCTGTTATCACAGACAGATCTGCAGGTAAACATCATTATATTTGTTTAAATAAAATATGTATAAATATGTTTAATAAAATATAGAATCTTCGCCATTTAGATTTGTATTGCTGCTGCTTGCAAATTGCAAATTGCAAATGATTTTGTAACAATGAATATTTAAATCACAACAAGCACGAATTCAATTCTTTTTTTATACAATTTGTAGATAAAAAGTTACTTTTCATTTTTTCGAACACACTAGCAAGCTTTTTTTGTTAACCATTTATTTAAAATGTTATGGTGGTATAGGTAGGTAGGTATGTATTATGTGCATTGCATGACATTTTCAACATCATATTTTCTTATTTCCTTTGTCGCAAAAGGATGTACGTCATGAAGAATAGAATGGAACCTGGATTGAAAATGATAAATATTTTTTTATAAATTACATAATTAACTTATTGATTTCATGAATATGTTCATGCATGAATCATTAAATATATGAGTAAATTGACATACTGGTTAATAGAGCTCCCGGATAGAGTATCGTGAGCGCTTCACGAAATCCAAAGAGTGATGTAAGTGGTGTCACAATAATGGGTAGATTGCCCCCCACATTGTTCACAATGAAAAGAGAGATGGCCAAGCCAAGAGATCGGAATGAGGTGGGCAGAAGTTCCACCAGAATTGCAAACACGACGCCATACCACATTTCAGCGAAAAGATATCCAAAGAATAGCGACAAAAATGCAGCAGGTGGACTAAGGTACAACAATCCTAGAGCAAACGGTGTTGCAATAATTTGACTCACAGCGAGCACTAACGCCCTTGACGCTATTCCCATGCGGGAAACTAGTCGGTCACTTACATATCCCCCCAAAATGACACCCAAAGATCCCCCAAATATGGTGATGTATGTTAGCCAAATGCTAGCGCTGGTGTACGAGGGATAATATGTCTGAAAGTACAGGGCAGAGTTGTAGCCCCAAGTGTATCCCGCTGCGTGGCGTAAACAGGCTCCAAGCCCGAGAAGATATGCTACAGGTTGACTAAGGCAGCATCCTCCTCCATTCACAACACCACTCCGTTCTCTTCCTCTGCTGGTAGCTGCTAAGGATGAGGTAGATTTACTGATTTCCCCATTATTTCCTTTGGTAGATGATGTTGATGTGCTTATCAATACTTGTGCTTCATCAATGGTATCACAACAGTCTTCAATTACTTCAGTCTCTTCGTCTTGGTCATCATCTTCGGTGGGGTCATTTAGAGAGCCAATATTATGATGATGATGATGGTGAATAGGCATCTTTTGTGATTTTGGGGGATCTTCCACAGTGAACATTGCCAATATTGCGAGAAGAGCGCCAGGAAGACCAGCGACTATGAATGTGCTTCGCCATCCCGCATTAAATAGATTCATTTCTGTGATATACTTTCCAACCACAAAGGTAAGTCCGTTCCCCAGATATATTCCCCAGTGGAAAAATCCCATGGCTAATGCCCGCTCCTCTTGAGCAAACATGTCGAAAATTATTCCCGGTGCTATTGGGGCAATTCCAGCCACCCTAATTAAAAATAATACGACAAGAATAATTAAAAAAAATTAATTAAGTTGATTAATTAAATAAAGTTTTTTGCATAAATTCCAAATAAAAGAAATCATACCCTGCAGCCAACAGCATCCTCAATGCCACCAAATGCCAAAATTTTGTGGAGACTGAAGTCAATACAAGTGCCATGCTGAACAGCATTGCTGAGCTAAACAAAATGTAGACTCGGTCATACTTGTCAGCCAAAATTCCCCAAATAATACTGGCAATGGTGAAAATGGCCATGAATGAAGGGCCTGCGAGAAACTGAATTGAATTGCAATTTTATTGGTTTTATATTCGTACACCTTAATGTGTCCCTTTATAATACACATTATATAATCAGTCATTTTTTTGTAAATACCTGATATTCTCCTCCCAGGCCAGTCCAGTCCCAGTGACATGCGTGGGTGGATCCATCATTGGCTGTAATGGACTCACATCTATATACACAAATAAACATTCAATAAACATTCATAAACAAGTTAAAATAAAATTCTACACAGACTCTAAAAAACAATAGGGTAGTTAATTTTAATTAAAAAGTTATTATATATTACTCTGTCTGATTTTTGGCCATCAAGCACTCCGTAACGTTGAAGGAATGCACGCGGCGATGTTCCGTGATTCCTTCCACCCCTCTAACCACAATCCCTGGAACGCTTTTACTTGGAAAACAGGCATGAGTTCCATAATGTATATCTCTGGCCACATACTTGCTAACAACGCCAATTAGAAAATGGCCCAGTTCTGCGCTGAGATGAAAGCTTGCTAGCAGGAACAGGACCCAAGTGGCAGTTTTTCGGGGATATTTGATATTTGTAGCCTTGCTGCTCCTACCCATATTGATTCCTTTACAACTTGACATATTTTTCTTTCAACACCATTTACGACACCATTATAATTATTGTATTCATTTTAAGTAAATCCAATCCCTTGCCCTTTTGTAAGTCCATAATTACAAGTTTAATTATTCGTGTTTGAGGCTTGTCTTTTTAATTTTGTTTATGGCAATATTGTTCCTCAACACCAAAAAAAAAACACCCACATAAACTCACGATCATTATTTTTACATGTACAAAAAAATGCACCTTTACCTAGCTACCTGCTCTCTATGATCCTGATAAAATCACTCACAAAAGTAAGAGAGCTAAACATTTTAAGGCAACACTACTGAGTCAGCTATAGTAAATGCGAGGCAAGGCGATCAAGTGACAATTCTTTTTAATTACATGTCTTCCAATCATAAAATATTATTGCAGATTACCTTCACAAATCACAATCAAGTTCATTAACTTTAATGTTGAGCCAACTCAAAATTAACACCCATTTGACTAATGTTGGTGTCCCCAAAACAATGGAACAAGAAGATTTTTAAAGGTATAACTGTTCATTGCGATCAAATTATGACTATGCCATCCCAATCCCACCTGCTTCTCTAGTTCCAGTAGAAATACCCCCAAAAAAATATGGACTACTGTGTGTGTGTGTGTGTAGTTGTTAAGCAGTTACACAATTCTTGACGCAAGAGAAATTATAATATGGATTGATATTATCGGGGAAATTATTATCCCAGCAAGCTATGTAGTAGTCATATATACGTCATACTCACACAATAAGACACAACCACAAATTTGCCCAAAATAGAAAAATGAGAAAAATAGAAGCCCAGCTGCTTGTGCTTCTATTATATCCTTTATACCGTGAATACCGTGCACAGTACTGTTATTACATGAGTTGCTGTTTATTGAACGTGTGTGTGTGAAAAGAGAATTGTAAAAGAGGTACATCAAGGAGCTTTTGAAATTTACAAAAATGTAATATACAAGTTGATGTGCATGTGCCATACACACATACAACATAAAGTCCTTTCCCAAGTAGCGTGTACTTTACTGAGTAAAAACGTGTTCACAAAACGATACAACAATAAAATGATACAAATACATAGATTGGATGGGTACTTTAAATATTGATGATGAATGACGGTAGTGTCAGTGTCTTCATGGATGATATGATATAATAGTGAACCCTTTTTCTTGCGTTCCCTGCTTGTTTGTACTACAAACTTTGCAGTAACCAAAATGGGTCAGTCGAGTTAAGTCAAATGAACTAGTTGGTTTAGAGAATGGGGAGCACTTTTAAAAATAAGTATGTGTAATGAAAGTAATAATACATAATAATATGCTGTTTACTGTTGTTTGTCATGTAATATTTATACTAGTACGTTATACAACATACAACTTGTATATAATACAAGTTATGATAAATATGTTAAGAATTACAAAAAATCCACAATGTCTGTTTTGTGAAAAAATGGTCGTTAATTCGCATAAGGTACATCAGACATGTGCTTGTGCATATCTTACTATGGTTTATTTATGATAATGAGACATGTTTTTGGTCAGATGGTCATCAACAACCACCAATCCGTAAATTGGCATTAAATCCATTTTTTTAATTATGAACGTGTAAAACGCTTAACTGCATGGTGTGCAGGGCATGTGGTGGTGGTTGATTGATTGGATGTTTTTGGTTGACGAGTTTATCTTGCGAGTAAAAGCGATGTCTTGTAAAGTTATAAAGCGTCATGCTAAAAAAACAACAACAAACATCTACTTAGAACTAGCACCGCTGCGTGGCTGCTGTTGTACACACATATTTCATTTTTCATTTTGCACTACCACAAAACCGTGCAAAGTTGAGCCTGATATTACAGTACAAATTTACATAAACACTTGCGCGTGGTGTTAAATATTAATATAACACTAAAGGAATGATTTATTGGATTTTAGCTATAAAATGTCAAAAGTTTATTTATTTTCCAGGTGTGGATACGAAATGGGCAGGAGATTGAAGTCAAGGTAGAGGTCGATTTATAAGAGTGGAAAATTGGGCTACAAATAGATGAGGAAATAGTGGAATCTTCTTGTTAAAAAAATACGGGGCAAAATGAGACTGGCTTGTTTTTGCAGAATGTTTCAGTCAGACAAGTGACCAACAATGAATAATTCATTGCCTTCCCAGCAATTTTTTGGTTTCCGACCTTTGAAACAAGCTCACATTATTTTTTATCATACAACATATTGACGACATTCAATAACATGCACACAACTGCTCCTGGCATAGATACTTATTTCATGGATGCATCAGTATTAGGTATACTGCGGTTGATACAAATTACACTCGTAAAATAATTTGAAATTCGAGCTACATGGAAATGATAGAAAGCTTTTATGCTACATACTTTGTGATGCATGATACACGCCAAAAATGTACAGTATTGTTTCCTTTTCTATGCAAAATGAACACAAATTACAAATTCATGTTACATTTTTTGCATAAAATTTGCAAAGCGAAAGCTTGGAGCGAGTGTGTAATATTGTGTTTAAACTTCCGTAGTTCACAAAAATTGGTTGGTAATATAGACATCAATTCTTGGATTGTATAGTGGCTTTTTGTAAACCGGAAACTATAGAGTATATATAGAAATCAATTTTATCATTTTTAGATCGCACAGCATATCTTTAGAGATCACACATTTTGTGGGTGTTACAATTTTTTATTTGCATTTCTTGCACAATGCGTTTTTGACTAGTCATCTAAACGGACGGACAAACGGACGTTGATTTTTAAAACATTTTTAGAATCCCAGTTTACTTTTTGATACCGCTTGTAAATGCACATATAAGTTGCAAGTACTTATATAGATAATGCTGTGTTATATACTTTTTTGACACTTTTTTCTGCTGCGTAGAATATATATTTACATATTATACAACGTAGATTCGCATTCGTGATAATGATAGGCATCAATTTTTGCACTATCAACTTGAAGTCACGTGAGCAATATTAAGAGTTATTATCGAGTGAGATTCAGATTGAATACTAATACGCAGTGTAATAGTTGAATAGTGTAAGCAGCAAAGCTCATGGCATTCACTCGTGCGAATTTTAATTTTTACATTTTTCATTAAAGCATTTAAAAAAATAACATGATAATACGCGTTTGCTTATTGTTGTCATCATTTTGTTCACTACCACTATTGTATTTACATTTATTGTGTTTGCTTTAAAAGAATTAAATAGCTAATCATTTCTTTATAGACTTTAAAAGGCCTGTTTAATTGAGTAATTTTATTGCCTTTTTATTACATAAATATACCGAATGTATAAACTACAGATAATGGGGCATAGTAATAATCTGAGTGGTCACAGTAGTTTCTGTAGGCTCATTGTGGTTCTATACATATTTACAGGTCTTGCAGCTTTATTACTTTTCAGAATTTTAATTATTCTGCTATCAGAAATTACAACATAAGACAATAATATAAACTCCCCAAAGCAAATATTTTTAAATGTTTTTATAATATCTGCTTGGACGAATTATTTATTAATTTTTCTCACCCATTGAAATACATAATGACTGTAGGACATATTATGACTATGAAAGACATGGGGTGAAAATGATGGAAAGCAGTGAAAAACATATTGACGTCATATATACCTATATGTTCCATTTTTCAGCTTATCAGACATGGAATGGCTCTTCCAGCAAAAAGTTTGATTAACCTACGTTCCAATTTCCAGCTTAAATCAAAGAGACCGTGTACGTAAACAGAGGAAGAGAGCCTGTGTTGAAATCGAAAAACTCCGTGATATGATAATCCATGTTCGTTATAGCACATAAGAAATTATGTGCTATCCGCGAACATTTCAAGCGGGCATTCGTTGTCAACGATAAAAATTGGGTTGTTTTTGGTTACTTTGGTTTGGTTACTACGTATGTCAAATAGGAGTATATCTATCACAACCATTCTCAATATTCTCATCTTTCTACTTTAATTCTTGTTAATGATGTATGATTGTATAGTGTATTGAAATTAAAACAAAAAATCTCAAATGTTATTTTGAACAAACAGATAAAAAAGTCGTAGCAATAATTATTGTTGTAAAGAACACTTAAGAATCACTTAATGAATTACAATTTTTTACTTAATAAAAATTTACTTTTTTAATCTTGGCAAATATGTAATGTGAGCATCGATATCGATTCTGAATGCACCGAGTGCATGTTGCGTATTAGTGGATTATAATAATAATACATGTGTAAACTTGCACACATAATCCAAACTCAACAATCAACAAGGTAAAATAATGCAGTATGATAATGATAAAAATATGCAGACAAAATCATGCATATTGCTCGTTACTCACGAAGTTACTAATACTTCTGTAAAAAAAATATAAGCTGAATTGCATATAAATAAATTTGGAAAATTGATAAGTTATCAATAATAACCCAAATAACACATATGTACTATATATTCTGCCTGGCGGCATCATAATATACGTGTTTGATGATTTCTTTGGCCAAATAAAAAGTTTTTTTTTTTTTTTAATTTATAATGATAAACGATGTAAAAATTTGGGCTAACAATTCGTCAAGTAATCTTTGTGAGTTTGTAACCAAAACGTTGATCCCAAAACAAACCGAACAGGATATCTTATCATAAGCTGGATCTAAAAGAAAAGCTATATGTGCTATATTTACTTACTCTGGAATCTCAGTAGAATTCACAATCCAAAAATAAAAGACACCGGATGTATGTAAATGGCTTAATATACCTAATAATAACAATAATAATAATAATACTAAATGTAAAATGCATCTTAGATATACAATTTAGAACGATCAAACGTTATGAAAAATAAATATTTGGTATTCGGTATTCATTTAAAAGAAAAAGTGGACCCATACATACCCAGTGGTTTTTCCAATCATGCTTACAACTAATGAAATTGAATTGATATCCCAATGAGTAATGAATTTAAACAATATGCTTAACTATATAAAAGGAAGTGAAAAAGGGAGAAATAGTCAATCAAGAAAAGCGGACAAACGAAAAACGGTATTTTGAAAATCAGTCCTGTTTTGTGATTTTTTTTATTTTGCAAGATATCCAAGAAAGTAGCATCTCAACACAATGATGGCGTCAACCAAAATTAAAAATTTAGGCGTCTTAGGTCTTGCCTTGATTGCCTTGCAACTTTTGCAAGGTGTTCACAGTGAAGGTAATTTAATAACGTATTTAACGATTATTATTATTATTACAAATTATTATTTATTGCCTGATTTCATAAATGTCCGTAGGTTTATCTGTACTGGTTTCCGGTTATGTGACTGAAGCTCCTGCAGTTGAGCTGGAACCTTTTCTCACCACTTCCACCTCCCGCTACTCTATAAGTACTATTTCCTCAGACGTCCACACTGCCCAAAAAATATGCCATTCTCAAGGTGGCAATCTTCTCTCTGTCCAAACCCCCGGTGTACTTGAAACTCTCTCTGCAAAGCTAAATGCACACAAGGGAGAACTTCTTTGGACATCGGCTATCCGTTTCTCTAATGCCACTGTCGAAAATCTTCTTGTGTAGTCCGGATCCTCTCAACCATTTGCCTTCCCGTTGGATGTTGTCGACACTCCAGAAAATTTGCGACTTGCGAGGGCATCCAGTAAGAAGCGACATATTTTGTCTATTCGTAATCGAAGATCTGCCACTAACGAGAAAACGTGTAAATGTCCCTGTCCCCCAACACTTCCCCCTCCTGAAGCCTGTCACCCAAGGAATGCACCGGATATAGACCGGGTTGCAATGAATTGGAAAAACGAAACTGCATTATAGCACGTCCCCCAATTTGTGAAGCGCTTGAAAAAAACTGCACTGTAAATTGCGACAAAGATTGTATTATCATTGCACAGCCAAAATGCACCGTAATTTCCAGACCAATCTGCAAGCTGGTAACCCCGAACATGCCTTGCCGTACTAAAGCCCCTCCAATTTGTAGAATAGTACATCCGGGAACTTGTCATACCAATCGAGTCGACTGTACCTTAAAAGTTCCAAGTTGCACCCCAATTATCAAGCCTTGTAAAAATCCATGTACCAAGCCGGAATGCATATCGGTTACGACCCCATGTCCTTGTCATAATGAAACAATATGTCCTCCAGAGGCTTGTCCACCTCCCAGAACAATATGCACCAAAGCGTTTGTGGACTGTTCTCCAGCAATTTGCCAGACGAATGTTTTAATTTGTCCTCCAGCCAAGTTAATATGCCCTCCCGCTCCAATAATTTGTACTCAACCAGAAGTTCGGTGCGAAGATCCTGAAATTGAATGTCCAGGTAAAAACTATTGACTTGAAATTAAAATTCAACTTGTTAAAAAAATAAGTTTCATTTATAAAGTTGTGATTGTTGTGAGCATGGTCATTTGTTTACACTTGTTTTAGAGCCTGAAGTTATTTGCGGAGAACCCGAGATCCGGTGTACAAAACCCAAAGTGAAATGCCCAGGTAAAAATTACTCGTGCTTAGGTGTTGGTTCAAAAACAACACGAAAACACATTGTAAAAGTCTCGCAGCTCCTTTATTTTAGCAGCTATTTTATTTGTTAAACTATTACTATCAACTATTGACTTTTTCGCAAGCAAATTGGCTATATTTTACTAACCAATAACTGAATGTTTCCATTACAGATGCTACGGTCAACTGTGACCCCATTATCGCCCAATGTGAGGCACCTCCCTTTCTTTGTACAGATCCTGTAATGAACAGTTGTGAGCTTGTGAAGCATTGTGAGGAGTCGGAAACCACTTGTCCCATCCCAACTATCACACCTTCTCCTATTGATGGTGATGACTGTGGTCATGATTGTCCTTGCGAAGACTCAAAGACACGAGGAGATCGCGTCACAAGGGAGGTATTACCACCGGAATATGAGGAGAAAACAGAGTGCATTGCAATCTCCGCAAGCAAAAATAAATGGGTAACAGAAAGTTGTAATTTGAAACACAAATTTATTTGTAAAATGTAAATTTTTGAGCTTTTATTCCATTTAATTACAAGAAGTGTAGTACTAATACCTACACATTTATAGAAGTAGAGACTATATTATGTGTATGTAATTTTAAACGTTTGATTATTGCAATTTTTATTTTCAAATTCCAGTTTTAATTATTTATTTATCACCTTTATATATAATGTTATAAATAAACCTTTTCCCTGCGGAATGTTTAAGAAAAAGTAACTTGATGTGTTTTACTAATTTTTCAATTTAAATTCATTTTTAAGACAGCAATAAATAAGCATTCACTTTGCATGTATGATTTGAATTTTAAATATATTATTATATCTTTTCTGATAATTCTTCCATGTATTTTTCTTTCTCACTTCCTCCCACCCACGTCCAACTTCAAGAAATATATCAACAAAGGAAATATTTTGTGTAGCTAGCTTAGAGTATCATCAAGTTAGTAGAGCCTCTTTGTTCAGCTTTTTATGCCTACACCCGCTTGATACATTATATTTGACTCAAGTGTCCCCAAATATATTTCTTCATGTTACACGAAATTCAAATTCAATATTTTTGAGGTGCTCCAACAGTAACATAATAACAAGTATGCAGGTGATGATGGAAAATAATAAAAAGTATATACTCATGCGTGCGTGCATGAAAAATTAATTCATGTGACGTTTAAGGGGGCTGGAAAATTATTATTACCATCCGCATCATCTTCCTAGCAGCATAATGTTTATTTGTAAATAAATTAGAAAGTCCATTAATTAGGTAATAATTAGGAACACCTACATGGTTAAAAAACATTTAAAGGGATTTTAAACGGTTAGTTTTCTGGAAGAGACCAAAAAAAGTAATCATGGCGCATAAATCTCGTGAAGGAACTTTAGTTATCTAAATATTTGAATATGTTTATGCATAAAGAGATATAAACAAATGGAGTGGCTCTCTCGTTGCGATAAACTGCGACAGCACTTTTTCAGCCGTCTCTTTTCCATTGACGGACTGTGACGGAGGAAACAATATTTGCTGGTAAGTTTCCTGTGCAAAAGAGGTTTGAAGCCAAGGATATCAAAATAAGTTGAATAATAATAGTGCATAGTGTATTTCATTCTGCTGTCAACTCTTGAACGTAGGCGGCGAGGGGAAACACCAGTGCTGGCAGTGCAAGGAAAATGGGCGACTCCACAAACATTTTTCCCTTGTCTTCATCTGTGGGTAACGGCGACGATGCGGGAGGTGGTGGTGTTGGTGATGAAATTGACGCAGCTCAAGCTGCTGTTAGTGTGACTTCCAGAGGTGGTGGTAGTAACAATGGTACAAGTGGACAAACGCCACCTCTTCCTCCTCATTTGTATAATGACTCATCTGGTGGGCAAGGAAGTGGAGATCCGTCTGCAGGGGGGTCGTCCTCGTCTGCGTCGACTACATATAATCAGGAACTGTTTAGAGTGGGTGTGCGATTAGAGCTTCCCAGCAAAGAGTTGGTCCAAGAGTTTGCAAAGTTTTCCATGGGAGAAATCAATTGCTTTGCCATTTCACTTAAAAAGTAAACAGTTGATATATGTGATAACATGTTAAGCATTTAAGAGGATGATAATAATATATGCGTTTATTTTGCTTGGAATTACAGGTCTAACGATCTATTGCTTCTCAGCGATCATCATTGGTCCACAGGGTTGAATGAGGCGGGATCTCAGACGTGGTGCATGAAACGAGTGCCTTGGTTTGAAGATCCACTTAAACGGATCACAGCACTGTCGTTTGATGACGAAGGCACATTGTATATTGGAAGTATGCACCGTACAGATTCAAAAATTGAGTAATTAAAATGCAGTAATCGAATCTTAATTTTTAATTACTACTTCTATTTCAGCACTTGATGGCAACGTAATTGAACTCAAAGCTTTGCGTGTTTTGTCGGATCAGCGGGACTCCGATCTTAATACTCTTTACCGCTTGCTTCATAAAGTAATTAAATTAATTGGAATTACATTAACTAACTGGTTTTAATATATACCTCCGCATATATATTTTCCATTTCTGTCATGAAAATCTTCCGTCATTTTCTTCAGATTGTTCAAATCTTGGTCTGGAACCAGGACAGCCACAAAATCCTACTCTGTGTTGGCTCGCACGGAAATCTTGCTATAATCAGCGGCTCCTCAACCCCGGTGAACGTCTCTTTTACCTGCTCCATTCTCCGCGTGGAAATCTTTCAAAACAAAGTTGGCTCTTCTTGTGCACTCGTTTGCCTTGAAACAGGACAGAACGTGTACACGGTTCTTGATGACCTAGATCTCCCTTCTCAACAAAATGAATCTCAGCAAAAGAAATCTATATTTAGGAAAGCTAAAGATAACCTCATGTCACGCTTGTCCGAGGACAAACTTCCCTTTTTCAGTAGTAAGCGGTCAAAACAGGATCCAACATCACCGCATCAACACAATCAACAGCTGCCTTCTTCTGGAAATACTCCAAACGTCACAATTACCATGAGTGGTGCGGCTGGAGGATGTTCTGGGGGTCCAACACACCACCAACAGCAACATCAACATCATCCTGGATCCTCCTCGTCTTCAGGGGCAGACGGCAAGTTCACGTCACCCGTTTGCAGTCAGGGTGCAGGGCCTGCCTCCGTTAGGTTTCAGAGTTTGGAAGAGTTCCAATGTCGGGGGGAACTTAGAAAGGTGAAGGGACGATCTCAGTTCTCGAAACATGCTGGTAACAAATTAGATGTAAGTGAAATTACTTTGAAAAGAATGTCAAGTCAGATATAATATAATCTAAATAATCTTCATAATTTTCATTTAACTCATCTTATTTTTACTTTAGATTTTTGACGATGATTTCCGCCAAGTTTCCTCAGTTTTCGTAACTTCTAACATAACTAAAGTGTATGTGATCAATAGGCTGTTCTACTGCTTGGACCCTGTAGCAAAGCAGTTACGAGTTTCTTTAGTACATAACGCTTCGGTGAGTATAAATCAAATTTTAACTGTTAAAACAAAATTTAGCCATAGGTAACTTGTTTATTTATCTTATTTGCAGTTAAAAGAAATAGCTGTGATCACGTTTATCCCCCGTATTCTCTCCATTGAGACCATGGGCGAATCCCCTGACTATGTAACTTGTTCTGTGTTCATCATCGCTGAAGATGGGATTTATGAGTTGACCCTCCGCAACGATCCCGTTAACACTTGCGTCAGCATCCTCCTCCGGGAAACAACAGCAGGCATGCTAGAAGCAATTTGCAATGCTTTGAACGTCTCAAAAGCCCAAGTATGTGGTATAGCCGGGGATATCAAAGCTGACGAGGGCAAGTTCTCCAAAAGCATTTTGTACTATAAACTAGCTGGGTTGACGTACGCACAAATTAGTGCCAAGTTTGGGACTAAAGGCCTGATGGCTGCGATGCTTTTCTTTTTTGAGCTGGTGGACCAAGAAAAAACAAAGTTGTACGGAGGATTTCATGATAAACAAGTAATGTCGAATTTGGCTCTGTTGGGAAGAATTGAACAATATTTGAGATTTGGCTCGGCATCAACAAGGTCGAAAGAGTTGCCGCGGAATCCGCAATTATTGGTTCAGAAAATGTTGACCAATAATATCTGGTATTCTTCCCGACATTCTGCAGAGTGGCTTTCAGAACCGGACTTGCTGTGGGGGCTGAAGCAGTTAGGAGAAACAAGACTCTGCTATCCTGATATTCTTCATGGTCTCCATCAAATGGAGGAAGAAAAGTTGGTGGAATGTCTGAGTAAATATTTGATCTGGAAACTGATGACTCAAGACTGGCTTGCCCTGTATAGTACCCATCCCCTTATATTTGTGTGGTTCCGGAAAATCGTTCAGAGTTATGTGCGCTTGGTGGATGTAAAAGTACTGAATAGACTACTCCTTGTGCTACTCCCCTGGAGAAGGGAACTACAAAGGAAAATTTTCACAGAAATTTCCGAGTCTGCAGACATCATAAATTACGCCAATCCCATGGACGTTCCAAAGATCATGCTAGATGACTATGTTGAATTGTTTGTCATTGTGCTTTTGGAACTTCTCAGAAGAAATGAAAAGGTGGCTCCATTACCATTATTTGTATTCAAAAGTGACGCCAGACAAATTCAGAGAGTAGAGATAAGCAACCACAAAACCAACATGGTGGCTACCCTAATGCTGTCCTTCACCTTCCAGAAAACTTTGGCTGCTAGTGCTTCTCATGTGTTGAGTGTAAGAAACGGCAAGATTTTTGCATGGGGCGAAAATAAATATGGAAAATTGGGGGTGGGTATCAGCAGCACTTCACCAGCACAACCAAACAACTCGGAAAAAGAAAAATTTCAGTACCATTCCCCCACACCAGTCAACATCTCACCTGTTTTAAAGCTGCACGTGGAAAGTGTATGTGCGGGAGCTAATCATTCTGTGGCGTTAACTACGGTGGGAACATTACTAGTCTGGGGGCAAAATAATTTTGGACAATTGGGAGTGGGTCCGTCTACTTTGTGGTCAGCGAGACCTGTGGCGCTTCACGTGCCCGATGTGATATTTACTTGTGTGGCTGCGGGAAGCTATCATACCGTCGCTGTGGACCATTTGAATAGGGCTTGGACCTGGGGATGGGGAGTACATGGACAGTTGGGAAGTGGCCGGGTAGAAAATGCGTATTATCCCCATTTAGTCGATTTGAAGGTAATCATAAATAAACGTAATATATATTTGTAGTTATGACCTTGCATTCTGCTAATTTCAGTCCAAAAATAATACTCATTCTGTGATTTTTTGTTTGAAGGAAAAAATTGTTGCCGTCTCAGCAGGACACTCACACACCGCATTCCTCACATGTTTTGGTCGAGTGCTGACAACGGGCTGCAATCATTTCGGGCAGCTTGGTCTTGGTGTCCAGGAACAGAAAGTGAAAACGCCCCAGATGATAAGGGGACTACCGGTTGGGACCCTGATAAGAATTGTGGAATGTGGAATATCGTCAACAGTAAGTAGAATTAAAAAAAAAAGTTATTTGATTGCAATGCAAAAATTTTTTTTTTTATAATTTATTTCTTTCTAAGATATATATTTATATCAATTTATCCATTTTTGTTTTTCGGGTTTATAAAAATATTTAACGATACGATAACGATAACCGTAAAACTGTATAGGTAATTATAACAATAATAATAATGAAAAGGTTATTTTTATAGGTTTAAAGATTATCATAAATATTTCACAAGGTACTTTATAAGCAAGGTACATACATAATTAGGTAATTGTAGATGTAATAGATAGATAGACAAAGAGGACAGCAGAAGGAAGATATTATAGGAAGAAAAGTAGTGTAAAAAAGTAGATGTCTCTTCAAAAAAAACAATTAACGTAGGTATTTTGAATGAATCTGTAAAACGGTTGTATAATAATAATAATAATAACTTTTCGTTGTGTTTGTTTTGATGGGTTATGCTTCTAGAAAAAACACAAAACAAAGATAAAAGTTGTTTCTTTGATTTACTTTGTACATTGGGGAAATTAAGAATTCTTAGTAATTGTTAATTGTTATATTGCCATTGCCTCCTCCGGTTGATTCACCTTCTCCCGCAACGGTAGTGTCCTCAGTCTCTGGCTCGCCATCCTCATCATGTTTCTCGTGCCATTCGATTATCTCCTTCTTGAGCTCATAAGTGACCCACAACTCGTAGCACATGTAGACCACGTTGAAAAGATAGGTTATTACGTAGATCTTGCCGTTTTGAGTGTAGATCGTTTTGGGGATGAAAAGAATCATATCAACAACAATGTAAACAATGGAAATAATGAAGCACATACGGACGATACCAAAACTTCTCTGAAAATTTTGAAATAGAAATTTAGTAATTAAAGTTAACTTTGAAGAAAACAGCATTTTTTTAGTTTACCTTTTGAGCTCCAATGAACAGAATCACTGCAATGCATAAGGACGTTGCCGGTCGCAAGATGATCACAGCTAGAAAAAATGCTTGTTTCGTTCCTAAAATTTGGCAAAATATTAATAGTCAATAATTACATATTATATTTTGACGTCTTTAATTAATTACGTATCCGTTAAATTCGTCCGTACTTCCATAAGTGAGTAATCTTTCAATATCTTGATTTTCCGGGACCTCTTCCAAATATCTCCGGACTAGTTCTGGGTACTCAATTATGGCATAAGAGAGAAGGCCGAAAATTATCAGGTACACAGTTGAAGAAAACTAGAAAATGCCATTTAGCAAAATAATATGCATGAAAAATTGGAAGAGTGAAAGCTATAGTCATTTCAATCATAAAATGCCAAAAGTTATTGTAAACCGTACCAGGTCCAATACTGCCAACAATCTGGCTTCTGTTCTAGCCGTTGATGAGCAGAGAAACCAACGCTCTGTCATTACGATTGTTTTTTTGCTGTTGTGCTGGTTGTATTTTGGACTCTGATGTTGATGATATTGGTGATGATGATGACGATGATTGCTGTGATTATGATTATTGTGTGGAATGAGTATAACACTTTTATTGCTCCTGTTACTGGTGCTAGTGCTACAACTGCTACTACATGGAGGTGTGGGTGTTCCCCCGCCTAGTGTACAGGTTGTTGTTGTACGGCTCGTGGAACAACATCCACTTGAGCTGCTACCACTTCCTATGCGGCTGAGCTGTTTGGTGTCGATTGTCTGTGTTGGGAATTTAAAGATAACCGGAAGTAGTAAACAAAACTATAGTATGCAATCATCTATTTGAAACAATCAAGAGGACAGCGACAAAGACAATATACTTACTTATTACACGACACAAACACGCACAAAACTACTTGTCTGATAGCAGTTTCTTAGCACAGAACACTAAAATAACGCTTTTGTTCTCTGTTACCTCTGCTGAAGAAGAGCTAATTGTCGTTGTAGCCATCGTCATCATCAAAAACATCAAGAAGAATGTGGGGTAGTTGTAGAATATATGAGCAAACAAAATATTTTGGTTGTGAAAGCTATAAAGGAAAAGTAGTGTGATGTTGTTTTGCTATTAAATGCTCATTTCATTCTCTCCTGTTTGGTTGTTAGACTGTTGTATAGGTTCCTTTCTAGTCAATTATGGAGCGTTGCTCTCCGTCTTGCTGCTTTTTGTTTAAGAAGGAAGGGTTTACGGCTGTAAAAAAAGCGTCTTTGAAATGATATGATGTTGGCGTGATATACTTTGGACGCGCGTCACAAAAATCTTAAAAGAATGGCCACGTTGCGTTTTTTTCCCCTTCAATCCAGGCGGGCAGTTGATTTGGAAGGGGTTCAGTACTTGGAAGAAAATATATAAAATCTTGTACATAGGTAATTGTATTTTTTATTCATGATTCTCAGACGTATATGTACGTATGTTTGAAAAATTGGAAACAAAAAATATATATGCAAGTACAAAAACGAAAGTAAAAGTGAATTTGTCGATTATAAGTTGGATAATATGTACATGTAGGTATATATATGTATATGGAATTGTACATTGTAATTTTGAAAGTATAAGAACACGAAATTTATGAATAGAACAGCAAAAAGTAAATCAAGTTAAATTTTATATTTTTAGTCATGAAAAAATATAGTTCAATACATGGGCATGTGTAAAGATATATCAGATAAATTACCTATTAAAAGGTACATACTGCATACCATGTTCTTATAACAGATGAACACAAACACAGGTTTACAGATAAGAAATTCTTGTATGGAAATTACATGTTTTGGAATTGGTAGTAATAGTACAGCGTAAAGCTTCCCTGTGACTTGCGACATGCATATGTATGTGGAATACATACATTTATACATTGTGAAGTTTTTTGCAAGCCAGCCAAGCATCTTTTGGGAAGGGGGTAGGTCATGTTATTTCATAATAATAGTCTAAAATAGTTGAATTTGTATACTGAATACTGAATTGAAGTGCAGAGGTTATTTGGTGAATGTATGGTTGCTTGTTTGTATGAAAATTTCAAAAGAAACTGAAGGTGGTACGAAAAAAATGTGCCTATAAAGTTGCGGATGGAATGGTATCTGATGGGAGTTATATGTTATATATACTGTACATACGTGTGGGTATTTATGGAATATTTAGACAGGACCAAAAAAATCTAAATAAAACATAATTCGTGTGAAATGGATATTTAGACCTGTGATTTACATGACATAAAATATTTACAAATATAAGTGACAATATGACATAAAATAGGCTAATAAAAAATATGTCCTGGCATGACAATCACAAGTCTAGGGGTATTATATTTGAAAGGGTTGAATAAACAATGCATGCCATTCAAAACAGCATGGGATACATACATAATATGTGTAAGTACAGTGTTCATGTATGTCCAGTCTACTCAAAATAGGAAGAAAAAACAAGGAAGTAGTTGTTATAATTTTACATTGCATTCGAAGGTGGTCAGTTGATCATTGGTGAGTCATTAAAAAAAGTCTAAAAATATATGTATGTGTGATGTACCTACTTAATGAAAAGCTGTGGGTGGTGCACTATGGAATGGAAAGCTATAAAAAATATGAAGGGAGTGCTTAGCACTTTTTGCATACTTTATTGAATAGGGTGAAAGTGTTGGACTTTTTGGGGAAAAGACCATTGTAAACAGTCCACGTTCAACGTTTGGGATCTTGCAATTTTGATACACGCATGTTTACATTACATTTAATAATATACTGGCTGCAGAATGTGTAAAGAGTTACATATACTAGCTGGAGAAAAAAAGGTTCTTAAAATCCAAAAAGCAAGCGTGTAGCAATGAATTAAAGATATACATTTTATTTTTATTATGGCATTTATTTTAGTAAGTTACTGCAACGGATTAACGTTTAGTATATGTATACGTACGTGTTAGTTAGTTTAGTGTTAAAATAAACGATTTATTTTTCTCTGCAGTCAGCGTCCAGCGTAGTAGTAGTAGTAAGCATAAAATGCTTTCTCCAGGTTAATCCACTTCCATTTACAATGACTAGTAGTACCTTCGTTCTCCCAAGAGTCTAATATGATGATGAGTGATGACAATGTATTAAACATTAAGTGTGCATATGTAGATTTACGCCGAGCTGCAAAAAGCTGCTGTTGTTTAGTATTTAGTTGGTGGGAAGAAATGTGTTAGTGATTTGAATTGCTTGCTGTGATTTGATATGAGATTCAGACATGCTACAACGCTACCATGCACCACCACAAATACACAACAACCACCACCAAGCTATTTCTACATTCGCTGAACAAAAAAAAACTTTAATTGGAAGTAAGAAAAGAGCAGTATGCGTCTAATCCAACTTGATAGGTATAAAACGAAATGTGAACAGATTTATTATTATTTTCTTATAATTATTAAGTATGTTGTATGTATATATATGTGACTTTCTTCGTCGCTTTATACTTTCCAACTGCAGGTCGTATTAATGTTATAGGTAGGTATATAATGAATATACGAAGCTATGTTTTTTTTTGTTTTCTTCATGCGCATATTTTTCGTTATAATGGGTGAAAGCAGCAGCAGCAGCAGTTCAGCAAACATAATTTGTGTCCGGGGTTGACTTTGGACTTGGTTCACACTGAAGAACATTTTTTCAGACAAAGCTTGGTTGGTGATTTGGTTTGGGCTGGGTTTGTGAAGGTAAATCGCTACAATGCTGACTTGTATGTGTACAAGTAATTGCTGGAGTTTCCATTAAAACTGTAAACTGCCAACAAAACTAACTAACTTTGTGTGTATTATAGTACATATAATATATGTGGTAGTATGTCCGTTGTGTATTTCGTTTGACTTGACCGTGACGCTAATCAATAATTTAGACGAGAAATGAACCGAGCAGAGTTGATGGAAAAAATGGACATCGTGGTGGCATGTGACATGGTATTATGAGTTTGTCGTGTATGGTTCTTGTATTTACAATGCAGCATGACTTTTCTGTATTCAGAAAAGTGTATTGTTCCTGTATCGGCTATTATAGAGAAAATTAGAAAATTTGAGTTGACACTTAACTAGTGAGTTTTGACTAGGGAGAAAACAAAGGAAACAAAACACAATGTGAATCAAGCTACATAATAATAATATTACGGTAAGCATATGAATATTAGGCTACGGCTACATAATACTGTTTTCCCAGTAAAATTGGAAGCAGTAGTTGAAGGTATAAAAAGCACGGTTGTATATATGTAAATACAGTTCAATGGTAATATTTAAACTGAGAAATTATTAGGTATATGCATGTTGAATCGGTTCCTTTTTTAAAGAAACCTTGAAAATTCCGAATTGAAGGGAAAGCTAGAAAAGCTACCAGTCTTTTTCTTGTGGAGGGAGAAAATAATATAAAGACTGGCGAAACAAAGCAAAAGTATGTAGCTAAGCTGCTAAGCCACAAGGTTTTTTATAGGTTGTTTATGTACGTGTGTTGTTGTAGAGAATGGAGTTTTAAAATGATAATGAATGTGACTTTTGTGTGTATCGTAACAGTCTATTATTTTCAGAGTTGTCAGTCAGCCACAACACGAAAGATTTATGGGTAAGATAGTATGAGCATAAGGTTTACATATAGTCAATAGTTAATGTTGATAGGTTATTATTGGCACAATAATAGACTGATTTTGATAGCGATGACTGATGGGTTTTGATGTTTGATGAATATTCAATTAGTATAGGGGGATGATGGTATTACTAGTGTGGTATATATTGACAATGACACAATTTATGTGGAAAATTGTGTATATAAAAACAAGGCCAAGTTTAATACGTAAAGAAAACATTTAATTCGTTTTTATATTTATTTCTTATTTTATGATTTTCTGTAGAGCTCACACAAATTGTTACTGTTTTTGATGTCTTTTATATTTTTTATTTGATTTGATGAATATTTTTTTGGAATTGCGGTGGAGGGTTGGACGGAAGAAGAATGGATGGGATGATGGATGGAACGGATATTTGTGTAGAAAAGAAATATTTGAAAGCAGTAGTGTGTGGGCGCCGATGATGATGAAGATGTTGAATAATTAAATAAGTTGTTGAGTTGATAAGGCAGTTGTGTCGTATAAAGTAGCAGGTCACTCTGGTCAACAAATTATGTCAGGTCAGGTCACGCAGGAGGGCTGGGATGGGGAATCAATCCTCTTCTTTGTCTTCTAATGATGGTGGGGGTTGAGATGAGTGGGAGGGTTGGTTTTGTTGTGGTGGATTTGGTGGGGTCATCCTCTGCAAATCAGGTTGGGTGGTTCAGGGTAAATAAGGTCATCCTTCAGGCAAAAGAAAATCTCATATTCGTTTTGTGCTCAATGGTCGTCTTTTGGGTCATCATCACATCAGGTTTTTATAAGTTGGTCCGAGCACTTTGGGGGATGTGAACCACCATCGCCTCCTCCACTGCCGGCACCACCTCCTTGCCCTTCAATCGTGTACACAGGGTCATGTTCGGGTGTAGGGCTTTCTATGACGAATGCGGGATTAGGACCGTCATCAATACCTTTTGCGAAGACGGTGGAGCCCGAGTGGATGTCTCGGATGAGACCCAGGATAATCCAGAGCTCGTACCACTTGTACAGGTAGACCATGATGGAGGTGGTGGTGATAAATACCCGGCGCTTCAGATTCCACAGGGCAAGTATCACCATGAACAGACCAAGGAGGATCTCCAGCAGGGTGATCCCAAACCACACTTTGAGGAGACCTTGCTTCTCCTACACACAACACAAAAAATGGAGGTGGAGGAGGAGCAAGATTTCACACAAAAGTTAAAGAGATGTGGGGTGGTGGTGGTGGTGGGTGTGTTCATATGTGGAGGTGGTGTGTGGTGGGGTGGATACATACAAGTACCATTATGAAATACACAGAGAAAAATAGAGAGAAGAAGAAGAAATAGTTCAGAGGTACAAATGTCCTAAAAATTAACTATTTTAAATGGGTCAGGTACCTTTTCCGTGGCAAAGAGAAGTGTTCCTCCTATGAGAAAAAAATAAAAGTAAATAAATTTGATTTACAATCAACCATTTAATAAAATATTTTTTTTTTAATTATGAACTCACCGAGAGCTACATTCCAACCACACCAAACCAACAGCCCCGCCACAAAAAAGTTTTGTTGTTGTTCTGTTGTTTTTGTTATGTTTGAATGAAAATATAATAAAATTGTAATAATAACGAATATGTTGAAAACTTTTGGCTTAGTGGTTAATAATGCAAGTGTGTTAGACCTTCTAAATCCAGTAGAAAATTGAAATCTCGCAGTGTTGAGTTGTCAAACATGGTAGTATTTTTAAACTCGTCTGGTCTGTTTTTGAGCAGTTCACAGAACCATGATGAGTAGAGGAGAAATAGCACCGAACAAAACTATAAAATAAATATAATAAAAAATCTAATGCAATAAAGAAATAAACAAAAACAGTTTCCCTAATACTTTTGTAATAGACGCTTTAAATTGAAATTAACTTTTTAGTCTTCTTACGATATCAAAAGCTGCTAAAATCTTGGCTTCTGATTTTGTCGTATTTGAGCAACAGTAAACTTTTGTCTCTATATCCGTGCCTAAAGCAGCCATTTTCGTTTGTAAAAAACTATCCTGTTGAGAATCAAAAAATATTGTATAGTGTACATGCGTATATAATTTTTTGTATCTTTTCTAGTAGGATTCTCGAAAAATTAGCTTTTGAAAAAGCTCAAAGAAATATATCATGTATACTAAAGTTATGAAAAAAATTAATAAAAATAGTTGAGATACAAATTTGCAAACGGCCTCTGGTAAGGTGGCCATGATTGTTTCAAGGTGATGGGTAGAGAGGACACAATATAAGGAGCACAAAAAATATAATTGTTTTTTGTATTCAAGTCGAAGTTGTAAAAAAATTAATAGTTTTTTAGAGACACAGGTAACACGTTTTGTTTTTTTAAACTAATGAAAAAATATATAAAAGAATTTTTCACAGTTTCCGTTCGTTTCAAGAAAAATAGTTTTTTAAGAATTTAAGGGGAAATCAGTCATTTTTTTATAGTTTTTTTTCGTTGAAACAAATAGACTTATTTGCGAGGAAAGAAAGTAAGGTGGTGGTGGTAGTAGTAGTAGAGTAAATACATTAAAGGAATTTTGATGAATGAATGAAGGGAGCACTATGATGCTAAACGTTAAATATGATTCAAGTAAATAGCGTTGAGAGAGAGAGAGAGTATATGATTTTACGATACCTTGATGTGAAGTTATAAGTTACAACACAGAGCAGTAGTATAAAATGTGGGAATTGTCAGCCAGATTAGTGTAGCAGATGTGGTGGCGGTAACGCTGATTCTGATTCGGGTTGTGTGTGATTCAGTTTGTTATATTATGAATATATGTACATTCCTTTGTAGCTTGATGTTATTTGATTTGTTTGATTGACTTTCTTTCAGATTGATATTGGTATAAAAAAATCGGCTGTCTATATAGCTTTATATATATATATATGTGTGTGTGTGTTTGCAAGTGTGGGAAAAAAATGAGAATAAGAAAGTGTGTAAGTATGGCAGTGATTTTAGATGTAAGTATATATATGGTAGTGGTGATAATGAAGAAAGTGCAAAATAAGATTATGTTGTCTATTGTTTTTGCGCACTGTAACGCTAAGGCAAACAACAACACACTGGTCAGTAGTATAAAGGTAAAAATTGGAAGGATGAAAATGTGGAGAAAAAATTGGAGCAACACACCACCACCGAATTTTTGTGGGGGATTTGGATTGTGACCAGGTTTTTAGTGAGTATTTATAATATGATAGTTATAATAATGGTGTGATATTCAGAAAAAATACCTATATAATTTGTCGTGTTGAAAAAAAGAAGTAATATCATATAGTCCGAAACGCTAAAAAAAAAAATCTCGGTCCGTTTTTTTTATAGATTTTACTACACACACACAGGGCAGTTTGAATGCATGAATACATTGGTCGCTATATATAATAAACATGCATGGAGACTCTCAATTGGAGAGTAGCAGTGATTTACTTTGTTTGCTTTGCATGCAAGAAAAATAATAGAAAATTGTAGGGTCCTTCCATGTCCAAAATGAGTCCTGTGTGTTTGCAAAATATGCATTTAGGTATGTATGCCTACTTAAATGTGTGTATAGTATATAATGTATGTGCATATAATGGCAGTGCCATGATGATGGAGAGAAAAAAATGGAATGGGATTACAATTTTTGTTTAAAGATCTAGGGTTCTGATTAGCTTGGCGATGGTGGTACACACAAATAATCTCCAGCATAGCGTTTTTTGATGGTATATACTAGTCAAAAAGTCACAAAAGGTATTGTGTAGACTATATATGCATGCGACATGTTTGATGGTGAAAAGTTATTACCAAACAGGAAAAGTTCCCCTTAGTGGACTAAAATATAAAAAAATGTTATATATTTATTGACTCTCTGTAGTATGCATATACACAGTTGTAGTATGTATTCAAATAAGTTTATATATTGCTTTGGTATGATATATATGTTATCGATGATGAGGGACAATGGGGTCAAAGAATTTAATATAGATTTAAAAAAATATATATACTTCAATTCATACCATTTACCTGTATACCAATATTCAATATTATTATTTAGACATGTTATATTCATGCAGTTCTGCAAATTATAGGCTTTAGGGATATATACTCGTCTGGTATGAGAAAACAAGATAAGCACTACTACTATTGCGAGATTTATAAAAGATATAGTGTAAATGACTGGATATACCTATACGGTGTATATAAATTTTGACATGCCTTTAGTGTGGCTTGTTTGACAAGTCTGACTCCTTTTTTCGCCATTATTATATGGATAAGGAGGAGGAGGAAGTAAAAGTTTGAAAGATGGCCAGGTGAAAGAAACAAAGGGAAAAGCATGGACACAACAGTAGTAGTACTAGAATATATGTATGTATGCTTGCGCTGGGTTTTTTTTGGAGGGCTATATGGCATGTGGTGAAGTTTTGAGTTTTTTTGACTAGTACCAAACCAAGTCTTGAAATAAAACGTCGGATACCGGAAATGAATTGTGTATGGGAGCAATAAATGTGACTGTTTGTCACGCAATTTCCCATTTATACCCGGGTGTAGCAGGCATGAAATAGTTTACTCGAAAAACTATAAAAATGAAAGTAATGCCTTTTGTTTGTATGAGAATGTATGTTATAAAAATAACAGAAATATACAGTACTTGTAATTGTTGCAGGATTTGTAAATGTTTGGAGGGGATAAATATTTGAGAGAAAAATAATGTAGAGCTGAGATTGATTGATATAAGTTTTTAATTATTATTATTAGGTAATTATTTAACTAAATGCATTGAAGAAATAAAATGTATTTTAAAGGGCATGTTCATTTTTATAACTTGCTCTCTAATGAAAATCAATGCTAAAGTAAAGTGGGGATTCCAAAGCTGGTTCTTTAATGGGAACTGGTCATTTCACCCCCCAAACAAAGATTTTTTTTTACATGAAACGTTCTTTTATACGTTGATGATTTCTGATTTGATTTACAATTTGATTTTACTTTTCTATGCTGTTTTTAGGTTATGGTATCCACGAAAAATCGTCTATTCTACAGCGGCTTGAATCCCGCCTCCTTAAAATCCCTCTTGAGTAGTAGCCGACGCAAAGAAAAGGAAAAGAACAAAGGTGGATCGGTGGACGAGGACAAGGTGGATGAAGAACGGGATTACTCCGAACCTTCCATGATTGACACAAGTCACATGGCCGGAGACATTGCAAAGGTGAATTGTTCCTCGACCCACTTTGCAGTAATGTCTTCCCTGGGCTACGTGTACACTTGGGGCGTGGGAAAAAGTGGACAGTTGGTCCGACCGGACGATGATAGCAAAAGCCTTGAGCTTATATACAATGCAGATGATAAGATAATTATAGCGTCAGATATTTGCTGTGCGGGTGACTGTACTCTTGTTGTGGAAAAGGAGAACGGGGTGCTGTTGGGTTGTGGGTTTAATAGTTGTGGACAGTTGGGGAAAATGGAGAGTGAGGAGGATCAAGCGGTGATGATGATTAGGACAAAGAAAAGGGTGGTCAAGGTTAGGCAACCTTCGAATATTTATTTCAAGCTGAGAGAAATCCCTGGACTGCCCAAACAACACTCTTGGGAAACGGAAAACTCGGTGATGAGCACGCACAAAATAGCGCCACCGATACAGGATGTAGGGCAGGAATTGTTGGAGTGGGTAATTAAGGCGTTTAGGAGGAATTATGATGCGGCAAAGATGATACAAAATGTAATTTTGAAAGAAAACTGCACACATTTTAAAACTAATTAAACTATTCATTAAACTGAATGTAGCAATATATTACGTCAATAATGGAGATTTTATGATGATATTTGCAGTGTTTAAAGGCAGACAACTTTAAAGCCGCTTCCATTCTGGAAACAATGGCGGAAAATCACGAGCAAGCTCTTCAGCATAATCTTGCCGCTGCTGGGTCAAATAAATTAGGGTCGATGGATGCGATTAATAAATACCTGACTAGCATAGACTATACAAAACGTCCGAATGTTGAACAGGTAAGGAAGATGATAAAATGTTTTTTTCCATTGCGCGCGTGTTTTTCGGAAGGTATAGTACAAATAATTTTTGGATGGCATTTTTTGTATTTTTTTTTGTAAGGCTTGCCGATTTCTCACCATCGTCATCCATCACTGGTCCAAGTTTTACCTACCAGGTTGTGATTTAGAGGAAATTATGGATGAGCACAGACAAGTTCCAAGATGGGGTCCTTGTCTCTGCAGTGCTGTAAAAGAAGTTATTTCTTTAGCAGATGAAAGGTACCTAAAACAAAAAACAAATTCAGTATGTTTTTGTTTTGTATACCTATGTATCCCTTTTTGTAAAAACTTTCATCATTTTTTACAATTTTTTTTTTTGTATTTTTTTTGAAAGTGCGGACTGGATTGCCGGCAACTTGACTCCAGTTTTTATTCTCAAATGTATTAGTGACAGTAGCAAGTGGAATCCTGTGGAAGATGAGATGTTTGTCGGCAGGGCCAGTAGTAATATTTCAGATGGTAGTGATGGTGCAGGTGGAAACACAAATAGTAATCCCACAAGTGGAGCAGGTGGTTCATCATTGGCAGGGGCATCGTCTTCGGCTTCATCAGCAGCGTCTTCTGCGACGTTGAATAATGTGCTGAATGGGAACGTGTCGTTTGGAAGTTTGTGCCAGTCGTCAGCGTCGAAATAAACAAAAGAACTAATTATCTATTAAACTAACTGTAATAGTTATCAGATAATTTTGTAATTAACTCTATTATACTATAGTACAGTATAATATGTATTTTGTTTGTAGTTTTTGTTCAGTAGTAGTATCGATTTAAATGGTTGTAGAAGAGGAGAGTCTTAGTTTGCCCCACTTTGTTATTTTGAATGTGTGTAGGGTTTCCTCAGAGTAGAGTATAAAGCCTGAAAATTACTGCAGAGAGCTTCTTATGTTTAGCTTTTAGATTTTCTGTTTATTTATACATATTTAAAGGATAACTTGTATTACGAATCGTCATCTTTCTCGATTCACTAAAATATTCAATTCAGGGTATAATTCTTCTGGTCATATGAGAAAGAAAGTATATAGCAAATTAGAATCAGAATTTTATTTATAAAAAAATATACATAAACACTAAACAAACACGCACTCACGTTCAGAAATAATAATTGTTCAGTTCATATAATAATAATAATTATTATTATTAGAAAGTGTATGTAATAATGAGAATTTTGTACTATTCTTGTTCTAGTCAAATCAGTTTTCTCTATTTGTCTTTATATATATTGTAACAGAAAAAAGACATTTATTTAAACAACAACGCCAAAGAATTCATGTCGTTCATAAATAATGCAAGGTTATAGCAATGGAGTATAATTCTTATAGATTTTGGCAGGCATGGAAAAGTGCGGTCCCGCGGTGCCGTTGTCACCGGGAAGGTCGAGGATTTTGGAAGTTTTTCCATGCCTGCGCGGGCAAACCCCTTTACAGGTATGGGAAAACGGGGAAATCCGGGTTGAAAACGGCACCGGGAAGATCGAGAATTTTTTAACTTTTTTCATGCCTGGATTTTGGAGTTTTTATCTTGTGGGGGAGGAACTAATAA
>JAHZNC010003550.1:0-12071 GCA_027744095.1 Zhuqinia jingwanae | reverse complement strand
GATGAATGAGATTTTTAACTAATGAAAATTAGTTAAAAATCTCATTCATCAAATATCAACAGTCAATTTTCAATATATTTTTCAATGTTTTTTGTTGTAGCACTATAATAATGCTTGAAAATGCCTTTAAATTAGTGTAATTTTTCGTTATTTAGAATTTAGATACAAATTTATGCATTATTCCCAAATTTGTAACGATGGATTTTTATCGCTGCGCACATTTAGACTAATTACAACTCTCATAAAGCAATTGCATATAATCAGTCATCCTCATTAGCTTTTTTAATGAAAATCATTCCTCTTTTAACGTTCTACAGCAAAGGATCATGTGCTCTTTATCCGTCCATCTCTATCTATCTCATAACTATTCAAGTGAGTTTCTTTCCTTTTTAAGTGTAGGAGAGATGCAAAGGAACCTACTGATTATTATTCTAATGCATAAGAGATTCCTTTTTGGGTCACATATGCTGCATTATCCTACAAAAATTAGATCTATTTCGATTTGATGAGTTTTTTCTTGAATGTACAAATTTTGGATATACCAAAGGCTAACATTTATTTTTGGTCCGGCAAAATACAAGTTAAGGGGATGAAAAGTGATGATGATTTGGTGTGGGTATTTCGTCTTCATCGCCATCGTCGTTGTAATAAGGGAATGCAATTAAGAAGGCAATAAGACACTTCAACTAACACAGGGCATTCCTAAATAAAAATCCAAACGGACAATAATTGTTAGTTTGCTATACTTATTATCTGTGCGGGATAACGATTGGCCATTGTTTGTCATTTAAAATGCCTCATTTTGACCAGATAAAAAATGTTGCCTAGAAGTTTGCAGTGAAATTGTAAAATGGTTTTGTTGGTGGGGCAGCAACGTAGAAAATATTATTATTGACTAAACTAAACATTGTCATGTCAAATGAAATGTATATGATGCCCACAGACAACAGATGACGATGACAATATTTAAGTGCATAATTAATTAAGTTAGCAAAACTGAGAACGTGGGGACTAACGTGGTTGAAGTAGAAAAAATGTGAGGACATCAATGTAATTTCTCTTACAATGCACCAGCAGTCCATGAGGGGACGTTTTGGAGAAACAAAAACCCATGAGTTCAATGACAGGTTTACACGCAGCCATGATTATCATTCAAAGTTCTCTTTCCTAATCTCATCGTAATTGTGTAAACAATGCTTACTGTAAGCATTGTTTACACAATTATGCTAATGCTTATACCAGTGTAGGCAAATACTGTAAATAATATGCTTGTATGGATTTGGAGGATTTGGAGGATGGTGTGTGAATTATTTGAATTGAAAAATACGGTTTTGCCAAATCTGATGGTGGTATTAATTAAAGTATAAAATTTATATTTCTGTGTGACACATCCCAATAATCGTAGTACAGTAGGAGGTATTTTCCCCAGTGTTTTTCTACGATCGGCCCTAGAATTTGTAAAAAATTGAAGATTTTTATTCGGAACCAAAGCGCAATTCCAAATCTTTCGGCAGATCTAGTGATTAATAGCTTTTAAAACATACGCCACATCCATATAAATATGTAGTTGATCGTAACTCCAATAACAACCAATTTCATTCAGGTTGTCTGGTACAAAAGAGCATAAACTATATGCATTATAGCACTAAAGTAAAGTGTAAATTGAGTGTGGACATTGAGAGAGCTTTTTAATTTAATAAAACAAATACATAAATTGCCATTCAAAAAGTAAATGGAATTGCATTTACGTGTTGGATAGTAGTGGATGGATTGATTTTTAAATATTTTCCTGTCCCATTTTGTATCTCGCTCCATGTAACAGAGTTCCCTTCAGTCCTCATCCGATCCAATGTCCAGTCGCCATTCATCCCTCATTTTTTTATTTCCAATTTCCACTCACTCTTGATATTTTCAGTGTAAAAGAACTGGATGTTCCAGTACTTTTATAAATTAGTTTTATCATTCCTTTTGGAAGACAACCGAAGCCGATGTATTATTTTCATTGCCCATATTACAAAAACTTTACACATTACATTTATTGTAATACAAACCATACGAAAGTAGGCGTAATTTACATAGGTGCGTATTTGTTATATAACAATGCCAATTTTTTTGTAAGGCTGTGAACATAAAGACTGTGGTAGTCATTCGTTGGTGTCAAGTCAATCAACAACAACAGACAGACACATATTTCATGAACCTGACTCTTATTGCGGAAACCATCCAATAGCTAATGACATAATATCAACTAGTCTCAACACCTACTTAAACTCAAATGTGTAATAATAATAATAGAATTTTGAGAGCACGCACCGCACCAGGTGCATGTACACATACCTCAGTAACCCGTTTTGTCCAAGGAGGTTACAAGAATAATAGAGGATGCATCTCTCTTGTACACTAGAAATAAAAATGTGATACAACAATTTTGCCCGAAACGTGTTATTATGAGCATGTCAATGTTTCCCTCAGTTACCAGTACTTCCAAAATGCCATAGACCCCAAATTGAAGAGGCAATAAGCAATGACGATAGGATTCCCCGTGAAGGGACTCTTTTAAACAAGCAACATGAAAACAAAACAGCACACAACACAACATGGAACACTCATCATAACAATTCAATTTTTATGATATTTTGGCACCATTTAGTTTACACATGTAGATGCATATCTATTCTCCTAGGTTTTGTCATACGTTTAACCTGCTTCACAAAAAACGTCAATTTTTTAAAACCAACGCCATTTACCGACACTTAGATCCAATTTGTCAAATGATGTCATCATCCTCATAATGCCTAATTTATGTCAAAAGTTTCAGATTTACGTCACATTCAATCCGAACAACTACTCAATAAGTGCTGCGGCCTATCATCCTTATTATATATTATGAGGTTCAAAAACTATTCCGTCAATTCGGTGGTAACACAAAAATTTATTATTAATTACATACATACACAATATACCTATGTATATTGCGGTTTTATGTGAAAATAGAATCAATACATTTGAAAGCATATATGAGGCATGGTATATTATATATGTGTGAAGTATGTGGTGCATATCATAATGCGGTGGTGGGGTGGCATTGCAAGAACGTGACTAGATGAACAGGAGCAACGGAATAAAAAATGTATAAAATCGTCTCACATTCCCAAAGACATTTAGACATCCTGTCATAATAATGGTAATCTCCACACATTTATACTTCCCATTTTAGTAAGTTGACATGATTGTTTTTCACACAGAGCACATTTCCTCCCATATAAAATCATTATTCATTGTAACTTACACGCACACTAAACACATCATCCTATATACACTTAACCAAAGTTAACCACACATATATGCAACTTGATTACGCATTTTTCACAGTTGACTGGATCGTCCAAAGAAAGCTAACCAAAACCAATAATCATTCATTTTTGCATCTGCGCCGATTACGCAGTCTTTTTTTAACATATGGTCTATTTTACAGTATTTCTTGAGATTTCCCCATTCCCATTACCTTTGTACTACAATCACTGTAATTATTGCTACATTCACAACAACCAAACAAACTTTTTTTTATCGTTCATTGCGGAGCAGACACAGATAGTTGTCGTCACGATTTCCTATTGTCAACTTCGACATAATTTATGTAGCATGCAGACGTATGGGAACACACAATTTATGTACATAAGCATTTGAGATGGGACGGAAATGAGACATGACAACAGTTTTATGATGTTCAACATTCTTGAATATCTCACACACACTTTTGCCCAAACTTGGCAAACAATAAATAGACTGAGAATGAATTACTTTTTTGATTGCATACCATATTCATTTATTGCTTATAATACGCCATACATTAAGCACACACGTGTTAATGACGCGCTATTATTAGCTTTTTTAATCTTATTTGTACCACTTCATTTTCACATTTTCAACAAACTCGTCAAAACAACAATGCGCAATGACAAAAATTATTAAAATCATCGATTACACATTTCTTTTATAAAAATACTATTCAATCCTCTTGCATTTTGTTTGTGAAAGCGTCTTGTGTCTTCCCCACAAATCAGTAAATAACGCACTGCAAGATATACACCAACGTGAGAACACAAAACTGAAAAGAGTAATTTAAATCTTAATTAAATTTAATAATAGAAAAAAGGTGTAATTTTAAAGAAAAAAGTGGTCCTCCACCATAGCAACTGCAATTTTTTGCTCTGCAGGCAGATTTTAATAGTAAAATATCACTTTTTCAGTAAAAACACAAAGAAGAATGAAGAAAATGATAATGATATAATATATTTATGTAATAATAAACAGGTAGCATTAATAATAATAGCAGTAATTTGAGTAATAGTTGGATTATTTCTACTCTTAAGTGAAACTATACTACTTCAAAAAAAAAAAAAAAGAAGAATTTTAAGAAAGTCCACAAAAAATGATTAGCAAATATTATCATCATGGGTAATAAAATTGTTTGTTACACAAAAGAATAATAGATATTTTAAAAGTTTTAGAGAATCTCCACAAATTTTCTTTGCTACAAATTTGTTCTGGTGGTGTGCACTGTGCAGTATGAAATTCGTATACGCATGCACGCTGTTTGTTTGTGTATACTGTGTAGCAGGGGAAAATGTTGCACGCGAGTAGTTAAAATTACTGAGTAGCTTTATTTATTTAAAAAAAACACCACTACACACTAATAGCTCATTATTTTAAAAGGTTAAAAAGCATTGAAAATTTTGAAGATTACACTTTTCATTTCATAACGAAATATTAACAAGGAACAAATCAAAAGAAGAGCAAATTTCATTTCATCACAAGTCATTTGTAATTTTGAGTTCACGGCGTGTTTTCAAAGTTAAATTTCATATGATTTGCTACTAAAATAGAGTAAAAGCAAATTAGTGCTATACTTGCATAGAGTGAATACACTCGTAAAGCTTTTATATGCAGTGTCCCTGACTGCCACGTTTAGTATTAAAAATCCCTACATGATATGAGTGCAAATAACGAGATAAATACAGAGACGTCTTTTAATTTTAACGTATGTACTTTATTTGCAACCATCAACATATAATTTGGGTTAGTTAGTAACAATTAAAATGAACAGACTGCTTCACTGATACATTATCAGTGTTACTTGTGTAGGTTTGTGTTTAGAAAAATGCAAATCTCATTATTTTCAAGTTATTTCACGAGTAGACATGTAAATATGTCCAAAAAATTATATGACTATAATTTTAGGTCAGAGTTATACAAGCTATCTGTTTACTGGTTTGGTGTTTTCACATGAAATAACTAGTGTAAAAATTTCATAATAACTGTCGATGATGAAGAATGTCACCTTATGAGCAATTCTGGGACATTTGTAATAACCTCGTGAGAAAGAAAGTCTTTCTAGTGTGTAATTTATTTATTCCGACAACAGAATAATTCAGATTAATTATTTATACTGCTAATGTTTTAAACCTATCCTTGTAATGCGTGTTAGGGCATAATACCAGACATTGTATTAATGACTAACGCCTATAAACCGTTAAATAAAGTAGGTATATATCTATCTGCAACCATATCAATCATCTCCTGGCTATCTCGCCTAATTAGCTAAGCACAAAACAGAATAAGTGCATTTACAAACTACAAACGCTGAAATTGTACAATGCAATTGTATATCTGTATGATTTATTCCATATTTAAAGTTTTCTAAATTGAAGGTTGCTGGAATGATGCGTACTTGTTTGATGAGGCATCCTGCCACTGGAGGAGGATCTCGCCTCCACGAAGCTGTTCCACGGAACATGACTGACCTGTACAGAGATTCAATGATACAGATTATACATGCAGGATCTGGACTTGAATGATCTTATTTCATGTTTGAGTAGGAGGAGAATGAGTATAACGCTTCAAAAACTCTTATCATTAGCAAAACTGTTAATATGCCAACACATCTAAACTCAAGTCACATAAAAAAGAAAATGCTTTTTTTTTTGTAAAAAAAATTGTTCTTACGTTATTCAGTTCCATTAATAATTTTTGGCTCTTCAATAAATGAAGGCCTTTGCGTCATTTGTTATCCTCCGTCGCCAGTATCGTCAAAGCAAAAAATTCATAATTTAAGCTTTTCCTTTGTACAATTCCAACTTATCGAGTTTTCATAAATTGTAGATACATCTCCTAGTTAGGACGAACTTCATTTATCAGTATTGTTACTGTACTATACATCCTCCAAAATATCCCTTCATCCCCATTCTTTCTGGAGATATATGCCAAAATATTTAAAATGGGAAAGGAAACAAAAAGGTTAGGTGACAAGGAACCATTCCGTCTTTGTGGTTGAATCTAATATCAGCTTTCCTTCTGGACAATTTTCCATTTTCTTACCTTTAAGCTTCGAAGTAAATTAATGTGTATTTACCATCATTTACTCATCAAATTTCACTTTCAATAAATTTAATGAATAAATAATAAATATAAAATTCTTTTACAATTTTATTTCATTTGCGAACAATGCTTCATTGTAGTTATTTTTGGAGAAATTTCATTTGTACAGTTTCATTACTTCAAAATATGGATTTCCTTACACCCACGCACGCATATTATGTACCTATGTACATGTAATATACATAATATCATACATATATGTACCTTACGTAAAACAGGATGAATTGATCACCAAATTATCGTGGGGACATGTGGCGCGGATGGATTACGTTTTATTTTTATTTTGCGGTGATTTTTGTTCACGGTATATTTATACAGAAATGGATATTGAATAGACAATAATAATGCTTTTATTTGCATTTGTAAAAAATGCATTTTCAAAACATCGTAGAATAACAAATGAAAAGCTTGTGGCATAATACAGATCTGTATACAAGTATTTCTTATGCACTTTCATTCTCGTTACTGCATCCCATTTTTGCACAAAGACGCAACGGTTCGCTGCTGCTGTTTTAAACACAACGAAAAATGGTTGGGGGACTGTGTGTAGTAAAAGCGCTTCTTAATAGTGAAGTTATTATAAAATCTTTACATGTCATCATGAAGAGGCTTCAAAATCAAAAAGGAAACTCTTCAAAGAGATGAGTTTTCCCATGTGAAGGATGAATGAAACTACATGATGAGGAGCACACTATACCAACCACCAGCCAAAAAAAACAATAAGAGATTTTTGTTTGTCAAAAGGCAACTGCGTATCGTCTTGATTCGTTTGACGCTACATTTAATCATCCACTTTGCATTCAACTGAAGTTAACTAACGCAAATTTTTGAAATAAATTTGAAGAATATTAATAAGGAAATAGTTTGTTTCTGTGCTTTATTCTATCTCGCCTTGGCAGAAATAATAAAGTCAAAAGTTATTTTGTTTTCTGCTCAGTTGCCCGTGATGAAAAATGGAATAAAAGTTAACAAGCAATCATTTGACTAAGTGTTGTGTGCTGTTTGTTAAATCGTCTGGCATGTGAAGATGGTAGATCAATGATGGAGAGCACGCCAAAAGTAAAAGCGAAACTCATGTTCTTGTTGTTTAAAAAAAAATACGCACCTAGATACTTACAATTGGTTTTTGTTAGCAGACCAAATAGAGTGAAAAAGATGAGTAAAGTTGCAGTGCGGAATGATAAGCTCCTTCGAAATGTTTATGATCAGTTTTTACTTTTGTTTCAAGCACAATTTTGAGGAGATATGATGTGTTTTTAAAAACTGACCAAGCGTGCATCCTTCTAATCCCATTTCCTGCGATTGCCAAGTAGATCATGTACAAAAGTTGATGATGGTCAACAGGAAAAAAGTATGTAACTCGATAATGCTAATTAACATAATAATTTATGTTCATGTTATTGAAAATGTTGCGGAGTGAAAATGAAATCGAAAATATAATGTTTTTTATTCTGATTGCATCATAAAATATTTGTTCATTTCGAATATTTGAAAACAATATCCTTGATGTTTGGGAGTGAAGCCAAAAGTTCCTCTCTGGCCTCCTGACTCCCAGTCCCGTTTTTCATTTTGATTAGCCCCACAACCTTCTCCTGACACTCTTTGAGCACCACATGCTCCTCCCTTTGCAACTTTCCGGACAGGAAACTTATAATTTGAGGAACGAATTTTCCCGATGCTTGAAGCAAACTGCTTGTGGTGAGAGAAAAAAGGAGCAACGAGGCAATGTGAAGGTACAAGGCGGGATCAGTCCCGGAATTTTCCAGTTCTTGAAGCAACGATTTTCTCGCTTCGTCCAAAATGTTGAGGGAGCTATACTGAGCCTTTGCAGACTTTTTCGCTGGGGGAAGCACTTTCGCCAAGAGTAGTTCCAGGAAGGAGGACACACTCGTGCTTTTGCTCAGTTGAAGGATCGAGTCCTTGATGGTTCCATCAGGTAGTTCGGCAAGCCCCGAGTTTTCATCCAAGCCGGCCTCCATCAAAACAAAAGTTGTGGCCGCAACGATAATTTCCTGGCCAGAGGAGCGCAACAGAAATTTTTCCAGCTGGGATTTTATATCGCCATCAAACTCTGTAAGGCCTTCGCTGTACAGCTGGGTAAAGGTGGTAAGCTTGTACAGCTTGTCCAGGACTTCATCTTGACTTTTCCGACCGCATTTTTCACTCATAAACTTGGCAAATTCTGCTTTCAACACAGCTTGATATTCTTCTTGTAGGCCACTGTTTCAAAAATATAAAACTTGCGAAATATGTTGATTGCCTTTTTACAAATTATTTGGAAAATGGAATGAAATTATTATTTAACGAACCCACTAATATACTGCGCCAAACTTTCCAGCAACTCTGACATGGCATCACTTAAAATCTCGTTTTTGGAAATGACCTTTTGAATTTCATTAAGGTTCATGAATTCTAACTGCATGGGGCCTTTGTTCTTTCCCTTGCTCTTGTCCCCACCACCCATTGTGCTGGATTGGCCTGCTTTTCCAGACGACTTGGGAGTGTCATCTTCCGAGTCTGACCAATCATCGTCCTTGTGCTTACCTGCCATGTATTTCTTCCGTTCGTAGCAAACAAAACCAAAAATTGTACAAAATTATTGTTTATGTAAAAATTACTATACATGTATAATATCAATTTATGATGAATAAATTAGTATCGAACGCTCGAGTAAAAAACTTTTCTTCTACATCCGTTAATCCCTTTAAACTTGACTTACAATCAACTTATTACTATTATTTGAAGAATATTATTTTTTTATTATTATTTTTTAAAGCATTCAAACTTGTATTTTATGAGAGCATCTCACCCTTTTGGTTGATTTTGTTTTCGTTTCACGACCTTGTGTACCTCCACCTGCTTTTCCGCCAGCTGCCTTCTTTCGTCGTTCGTCTTTCTATGAAGTTCAAATAACAAAAAAATATGTTCTTAATTATATGGCATAACAATAACAATCGTGAAATCCGTGCTGTCAAATTGATATTTGTCACCTTTCCACCTTTTCCACCATCATCGAAAATATCTGAGGATTTCTGCTTTCCCTCCATTGCTCGAGTCTCATTTACCAATTGAATGTATTTTCCGGAAGAAATATCCTATATAAATACATTTTACATATATTGATAAAGAAGGGATATTTTTTTACCAACAACCAATTTTAAGATTAAGTTGGCTTTCTGTTTATTCATATTCATACCTTGGATGCTTTTTCTGTCATCAAAGTCGAAAAGGATTCTCGTAACTTTTCAATGAGCGACTTGTGCACAATAAAAGTTTCAAAAACGACAGCGTCCTTAACGCCAACTAGAACCGAATCCATCAGATTTTGTACGTCGTCATTATTGACGCTGACGTGAAGCACCGTGGACACATCAATCCATCCCGGATATGTCAAACTCTCCTCGACAGAATCTTTCACCTGCTTGTATAAAATTTCTCCGAGAACCACACTCTTTAAGAATACCAACTGCTGCTTAGGATACCTATTGGAAATAAACGTCTTTGGATCAGATATTCCAAGTCTTCCCGCTGCATCCAGGTCAACATAGCCATTTCCGTTCATAAATCCTTCGATCCATTGAATTTGTGCTCGGGAGTAGGCTGAAGGGATAAAGTATGAACTTCTGCTGCTACCGCCACCAGAAACTATTCCGTCAATCCTTTTTGCTGAAAGGAGACGATCTACAATGTTGAAAAATAATTTTTCTGGGATTCGGTTAGAAAATTTGGAAAGTATGGGATTCATTGGTGTGGGCTTTGTCACTGCAGACAGGATGCCCCGGATTCGGGCAGTGTTACGGCGGACAAATGTTTCTGTGTAAATTAGAGTTGGATCCTGGTCGTCCTGACGGCCATGAATAAGGCGACCCAGACGTTTGGTTAGTTGATCTTGTAAAAAGTCGCCAGGTAGATCGTGCGTTTTGGAAAGTTCGGAAATAGAGATGAGTCCATCCTGAGATAGCTTCTCGTCTAGTTCCTCGCATAATGTGTCCAAATACGAGCAAGTTACAAGTTGGCCAAGCACCTGATACAAGGATTTATCTTGCCTCAAAAGATCCGTGACACGGGCCTCGATAACTGAAAGACCGACTCCCAGGGTTTGCGACAACGCTGTTAAGCTAAGCCTTCCTGTTGTAAAACAAGAAATAATCAAATGTGATACCGATGAAAATTATACACATAAATTAAAATGCATGTTTTAACGCTAATAAATACTGCATAGCCTAAAGTACCAAAACAACATAAAAAACAATGCGTATACATTTTGTTATTCTTAATTGGAACTCCAACCGTAAACTACAACTTCATTAAAAATATATAACCGTGATTAAAGGTAAGTTGAACTTGATTGATTGTAGTTTCAGAAAGTTATTATTGAATTAACCTTTGAGAAGCTGCTGTCAGCTGGGCCCGTTGAAAATCGGCGGCCAGACGCTTGACTTCCTCCCAATCATTATTCGACATTTTGCAAGGTAATTAATAAGTTCACTAATTTAATTTATCCGTGAATATTGAAAAGTCCTTGCATTAAATAAATAAATTTTTAAATGTGCAACAGGTTCAATCAAAACCAAACTTTCACAATACATTTGACTTAGTGTGTAAGCATATGTTTTTGACAACACCATCACCTGTTTCAATGTACAAGTAGCATTTAAAATTTTCAATGCAATAAACGGCTCAGTAACCCCGGCAACCATCAACCGTCACTCCAGCAACCATCAATGGTCACCCCATCAACCCACTTAAAATTAATAAAGATGACCCCATCAGCATTTAATTTAAAGCTAATTATCTCAAATTCGCAACCATAGATTTTCTTGATTTTTGGTATGCAGCTACTACATTACTTAAAGTTTATGTTTCTGAAATAAAAAGTTTGTTATTCCTCCCCCATTTTAATTAATCTTTAATTAAACATATTTCCTGCTTAATTATTTTCAATATTTTCTTAGGAATCATTATAATGATCCCTGGGATCAATATAATGGTCCCTGGGATCAATATAATGGTCCCAAGGATCATTATATTGATCCATCGAGAGATTATTATAATGATCCTTGGGACCATTATAATGATTCCTTCCTAGACTGAACTTGGCACACAAGTACCACATGGCTTCACCAGTGATATTTTACCCCTTCCCACGGGGTTTGCCCAATTGAGCTTAAACTTGAGGTGGTACACCAGGTAGCCTTATGGAATGACCTCACCACAGTGGATTGAACTAAGGTATCGATATTTGTGCTGAGCAATTACACTGAAAATTATTATCAACTAATTATCTATATTATAACCTAGGCTAGGTATTCTTAGGTTACACGCTATTTTGAAACCTGTTCGCCCAGTTTGGATATTTATGTAAATATTATTGAACTTTGGAACTTCGTATAATTTACTTTCTCTTTTCTTTGTTTGTTCAAATATTTAATGTGCATTTCCGATGGGAAAGTTAGTTTAATTAATATATCTTGAAATATTGACCTTCATGAAGAAATTATAGATAATTTTTACTTTGTATTAGTTTCATGAAAAGATAAGTCCGAATTGTTATCTAATATTGTACTATTAATAGATTTATTGAAGAATTGTAGATAACGCCACCGGAAGCTAGAAAGTAGTATAAATACAGC
>JAHZNC010003549.1:0-17396 GCA_027744095.1 Zhuqinia jingwanae | reverse complement strand
CGTCGCGTCATGGCGTCATGCTATATACAAAAAAATGCCTTTCATGCATAAATATGTGGTTATATGTAGATACCTTTTTGTACCTTGACCGTGATGGATGGTGATGATGATAAGAAAATATCATTTCACGAAGATGAATATAAATAGGAGTATATTAATGACGTATTGGCAACTTTTATAGTAAAAACGTTAGTGAACGCGATATGTAATAGACATGATGATGATGAAGACAAGAGAGAAATGAACTGGAAGATTCTTTATGATTCATAATAACAATATTACCTACATACATTAACGTGTGCATCGGAAATGGAGGATACACGCAACGAAAATACAAAAGATTTTTGTGTTGTAGAGCATGACTAACGATAATATGGAGAAAAGGGTAACCCGCTGGCCTATAGCAAAAACATATCTACCTAATTCTTTTCCCAATCCAAAGTACAACAAAACGTACACTTTAACTTGATTGTTGCAGATAGTGAAATGAAAACTGTACTCATTGTCAGAGAATTACTCATTGTGTAATGATAATAATGATAGTTTCTTCTTGGCAGACGAAGAAAAGCAAAGGAAGCAAGTCTTAAAAAACACATTTCCATGTATAGGTATATACATGCAGCTACAGTGAGTCTTTTGAATGCGGGATAAAAAACAAGGATGAGGATTTTTTGGACGACTGATCACTGCTCCCATAATAGCCAGGTAGACGTCCGTAAAGATGGTATCGTGATGCATGTACATAAATATGTTACAAAGGAGGTACATTATACTCCTTGAGAAATCGACATAAGTTCACCTTTTTTTTCACAAGACAGGAAATGGAAGTTCATTATGCACCTGCACCACAATATTACACACAGGACAAGGATACAGAACCACTAATTGTAGCTAGTTTAGTATTATGCATGTTTGCATTCACTTCTCAAAACCCGCAGTAAAAAAATAAGAAAAAATACACATCATCAGAGTCAAGTTTTTTTTTCCGTTTTCGTGGTATGTACTTACTCGGGGGAATATTTTACTTATAAATGACCACATATTTTTAAATTGTACAGATATACATAGACTTTGTTTAAGTTTACGATTATTCCAGATCCAGAATTTCCAAGAAGGGCAACTAGCTATTTAATGAGTCATGGGAAAAATTAGAGCTGTAGCAAATAAAATAATCACGCTCTATAGACAGTAAAAAATTATGGACTTCTGTTTAAAGTTAAATGTCCAGTCAGTCCACTTGTTGTTGTGAATGCATTGCAATAATACCAATAATAAAAGCACAATTCACATTCACACACAAAAGTAGCACGTAACAAAATTTTCGGTGTGCTGTTGATGAACAAAGATGAGGATGAGGACGCCGTATGTCTGTATGCATATGAATAAATGTGTGGAATATTAAGAAGCCATTAAAAACCATAGAGTTGGCGCCAGTTTTACATTTTTGTTTACTTTCATGTGATTTCATGTGAGTGGATGGGAATGTCACACAACTTTGTTTTGGTTTTAAAGTGTTCTTTTATTATGTATGCGCTTTGGTAAAAGAATTCATACACTTTTAATTAAAATATTTGAGTGCCTCAGTTAATTGTACTGATATCTTCGAGAATTATCTTTTGCTCAGCTTTTTCTTAACCAGCATGGAGTTTTGTGGAGAAGGTCTTTAAATCAAATTCAAATTCCAGCCATTTGAAAAAAGATATATTTAATTTTCCAAAGAGGTGTTCTAATTTTAATCGGGTAAGTTAACATATTTTTAATTGATTTCGTTATTTTATCCAGATTAATTTTAATCTTTAGATTTAGATCTTTAGATTTCATTTAAGTTTGCGTATGTAAATCAGAGTTATGCTTTATGCTGGCAGCTCAGATGCGATTACGCCATAGTTTGGGGATTTTTTACTCATAGTAATAGACAAAGTTGATATTATCAACTTGATAACACATCATTCAATTTTATTTTATTCTTTAAAAAAATGTTTTGTTGTGCTGTAAGAGACTGAACTGTTTTGTTCGTCTTCGTAATAAGAAACAAAGTTATCAAGTAAAAACAAAATCATCAAAAATATATTGCATTAACGTTTTTTTTGTGTTCAACCTTCAAACATTTGCTTTTGGCTCATGTACACATAAAGAATATTCATACATTTCTCTTTTCTTTGTGAGAGCGGCCAAAGGGTTTCATTGTTATGAAAACTTTGGCAATGCATGTAAAACGTGGTGCCAGCTAGCTACATTAAAACATTGAATCATTATTGGCAGTTGGAATGATGACATAAGTCGATTCTTTTGAGTATCAGATTTATAATATAGGTACCTATGTATTTCTCTGGCTGCGACATTTTGTTACGTCGTGATTTTAATTTAGGATATGGTTTTAAAATTGAATTTTCGTCCTATTCATCTTGAATTTTGAATGTTTAATTAGCCTAGTTCACCATTCAGGAACATCATTGGTAATAAATATGTCGTCAAGGGATAAGGGCAGAGCCATGAAGATACTCTCAAGGGAGGAACGAGGCGATGGGGATGGAGAAACAAGAAGACGTGATCGGGACAGGGATTCCAGGAGAAGGGATGACNCGAGGCGATGGGGATGGAGAAACAAGAAGACGTGATCGGGACAGGGATTCCAGGAGAAGGGATGACAGAGAAAGGCGTCGAGACAAGGAAAAAGATACCCCAGACAAACCTGTGCAAGGTCCCATAGTTCTCCTAAAGAGGCCTGATGTAAAGGCTGGGCCTGCTAGTTCTTCAACCAGGACAGGCGCTGGTGAGGCGCCTACAGCGTCTGATAATGGCTCAACGAAATCTTATTCTTCAAGCGCTGGTCCTACGTCAATATTACAGAGATTATCTAAGAAAGAACAAGACGGTGGGGAACAGTCGATGGGGGAGGTTGGTCAAATACATACACTGTAATGTGTTACTCTTACTGATGCATTTAGTTAATAGTTTTGTTTTTACTTTTATTATAATAGAATATGGGATCAGGTTGATATTAATAAATACGTATTTCAGAAAGGTAAAGCCAGTGGACCACCACCAGTTTCAGAACTGCTGAAACGACCTTACCAGTTTCCCGGAGGTCATTCTATGACATTCATCGACTCAAAAATGAAACTTTGCCCATGGAAGGCTTTTGACTACGATGCGAACAACTATCCAGGAAATATGGATTACTTGGTTATTACTGCAATAGGAAGACCAAATGTCGGTACGAGGAAATAAAAAAAGTTTAGACAATCATAAACGCATGTTTTTATTGTATCAAAATTTTCAACTGAATTTATAATAGTTTTCACAACGTTATTGCTTTTTCTCAGGCAAATCTTCCATTCTTTCGTATTTGGCTGGAAATGAAAAGAACTTTGGCTCACGAAAATTATTTCCGGCGAGAAGTCAAGAAGAGGAAATGCAAACGTCCATTTACATCACAAAAGACCAAATAGTTTTTATTGAGTTGAGTTCGGTGTACAATCAAGCGGCAACAAATGACCTGATCCCACTGGTGTCACAACAAGGTGTTTTGGAAGTCTCTAATGTGGTATAATGACAGGAAATATTCGATTTCATTCCAATTAAACATTCATGAAATGGATATATGCAGAGTTAACCTTATCCTTCCCGTATAGACTTGGAACTTAAGACTGGTTCGTTGGGCTTTGTCTATTAGTCATGTGATATTGGTAGTCAGTGAAAATGTTTTTGAGCCAAATGTATTTCAACTGATGAACTCGGCAGAAATTATACATGCTATGGTGGGCAAAAAAAGTTTATTGTTTATTGCTTCCTTTTCCTATGATGCAAAATGACAGTAATAATATGTTAAACTTTTCCAAACAGGATTCTGCACTGGGAGAAGGTTCATATCCAGAACCAATATATGTTTGCAACAAGGCAAACTTGGAACTGTTGGACAATACCGAAATAGCCAGTGAATTTCAAAAGCATTTTACTTCCGTCACTGGTAGAACACCTAGGATTGAGGCAAATTACCATGTGCTTCCTCACATAAAATATGAAATGGAACATTATCGGTAATATGAATGAATAATATATATATACTTTGGATAATGTGCCTGTTTTTTGGAATGCATTCCACAGTATTATCATGGCTTTGTTGTACTCATATGTAATTTATAGATTCGAACATTTCAAACAATCAATTTTGGAATTCAACCGATACAATCGTGCCCCATTTGTACAAGAAAAAGAGGGCCAAACAAAAGTTGCACAGAAAAATAACATTCAAGATTGGTATCAAAACGCCTCTAGGTTATGGGATGACATGAATATACCAAGCTATTTTTCATCATATGTCAAACTTTTACCATAGCTTATTGAAAGTTTTATCTGTGATAGAGACAGTTAATAATAATTTCATTGTTATTAGCATTAAATGTGAACAAACATATTATATTATTGATTGAATTTCGAATTATTCATATTTATTTTTAGATAGTATGTACAATTTCAGTACATTTCATATTGCATTACTGAAAACGCTACAAAATTCATTTCAACGCTTACATATATGTGATGATACGTTGCGGGTAGAATCACCAGGTGATGTCGACATCTGATTGGAACAAAAGTAGTCATGGAAAGTGCTGCCCCATATTACACTGATTATCTATTCTGGAATCGTAATATCAAAGTCTGCTGAAGCTCAAAAATACAAAATACATATATTCAATTTTTCTAGTCAAATCTAACCAAGCAAAATCATGAAATAATGCCCTAACCTCTTCAAATTCTTTTACGTACATTTTGGTCTTGGTCATCTTGACACTTGTGCAATTTTCTTTTGCATTCAGTATACAAAATTGTCGGTAAAAATTCTAACTCCAATAAACCTTATTTGGAAAACAATTCACAATGTCAAACTACAGGTCAGGAATGATGTTTCAACTACCACGGGACGGGCAGACCGATGACTTTCCATTCGACTTTGTGCAGAACTTTGTTCGTAATCGATCGTTCCGAAGAATAATCTATGCTGCTGGTGCGGGAAGCGTATTCTTTGTGGCATGGTATCTCTACAGGAAATATATGACGAGGAAAGCGCTTGAAATGGCCGGTCGAACTGCTGAGGACGGTCAACAATTGGCCTTGGCACTCTACAACGAACAGGCCAACAACAATAGCATTGTTGACAACCAGCATTCGGATTATGTAATGAGAGAAAAACTGACAATAGAGGACAAGGTAGTTATTCACTGCTGCCCTAGGGCATATTTTGCGCCTTCCATTGCAACAGAGCCTTTAAAACTGGAAACGTTCTTGAGAGTTGCTAACATTCCTTACGAGGTAATAAGCTACTGATTTTATTATTTTATTTCACATTTTTGAAATTATTAAAGAATGAATGGCACTAAAACATGTTTGTATTTTCTTGTATTAGGTCAACTTTTGTAACGCATATGAGCAGCCCCTCTTGACTTATGGCGATAAATCTGGAAGTACTTTCCGCGAGTGTGTTCGCATCCTTTCCGAACAATTTGACGTGAACTTGGAAAGTGATGATGTAACACCAAGCAGAAGAACAGCTTGTCACTTGGTGGATATTAGTTTAGAAAATCATTTCTCATGGGCTATCCTAATATGGCGCTGGATTTATGACGATGGTAATTCACTGAGTAAAATTCATTCAGTGAATGCTCTTGGTGAGGAGGTAGCTCCAGAAGTGGCAACAAGAGTGAAGATGGCTACAAAATATAATCCAATTGGACTGATGGACAAGGCAGATTATATCAAAACGATTTCTCAAGGAATTCATGACATTTCTGCGGCGCTTGGAAAGCACAAGTATTATCAAGGACAAACGCCAGGTTCTGTCGACTGCCATGCTTTCGCTATTCTCGTGCAAATAATGTGGAACATGCCAGGATCTCCTTTTGAAAATCAGATTAGGAGTGAGTTTACAGACTCTTGTTCTAAATATGAAGAATGATTTTAGTAGCAACAATAACATTATTGTTGCTACTAAAATCATTCTTTTCTAAAATCACTAAAATCATTTGATTATTATTGATGTTTGCAGAGTATGGAAATCTTGTCGACTATGTCAAGCGAATGAAAGAGCAATTCTGGCCGGACTGGAGTGAGCTCATCATTAAACCTATAGAGTTTGAAGAAAGCTACAGTGCGCTTTCAAAGCATAGGTCTCGAGGATCTTCCAAGAGTAGAAAGGGTTCCAAAAGTCGTGAACACAGTGAAAACGACGAGTCCGGAGAGGCCAAACCTCTTCATGGGATCAGCGAAGAAAATGATGAAACCGTTCAAAGTGAGAATTGTTCAGCTGGAAACTCGTCTAATAAAAGTAAGTTGAAACAAAGTGACAAGGGCAGCAAATTACCAGAGCCGGAGGCTGTTACCGTCCTTGCGAGAAAGGATGATCTGGAGAGCACAGGCAAGCAAGTAAAACGCAAGTTCAGTCTAAAAGATCTTGATTCAGATCCTTCCCCAGTGAGAGCCGCTGTGGTTCCCCCCTTTTCCCAACCGACAGGGATTTTGAAGGCAGGCACCAACACTAGCAATGCAAGTGTACCCAAGCCAAGGTCAGGATTTATCACTGCCTCTGTGGGGAGTACAAAGTTCCCTGTTGATGAAGTGAACCAGGGATCACTACCAGCTTTGACCAAAGTTGAAATGAACCAAACTAAATCAACACCACAACCACAACAGCAAGCACGTTCAGCTCCGGATTCAATAATTACTGTAAATAAACCTACGGTCAAGTTTGCTGGGGCAGAGTCCACCTCAACTACAATTCAACAACCACAACATCAAACTCGTCAACCGGCTTCCTCTCAACAACAGCAATTGCATCCACAAAGCAATGGCAACGTTCAGTCAGCTCCTACATCCCATATTCCTCCGCGAGAAACTGGAAATACTCATCCGGAATCTGCAGCTCAGTTGACAACGAAAAGGTCGATGGAGAAGGTTTATGAGGAACAGATGCGTCATTCCATGCAACCACAAAGTCAATATCTCAACTATGTTACCACCCAACAACATACACAAAATCTTCCTATTCCGATGGTTCAGGATTTCAACCGACCCGCAACAAGTGCACCTGCACAACATTTGTATAATCAGGCACAACAATCAGCTTCGCCACCCTCGAACTTTGAACCGCATTCTGCATACCAACTCCCCCTCCCTCCTCTAATGTATAACGCTCAGGCTATCCATGCTCGTGTCCCTCCTCAAGGATATGCCCAGCAGAGGCAATATGGATCACCTCAACAACAGGGACGTACACCAGATAGTAATGATGGGATAACATTTGGTCAACCTTCTTTGAACCCTGAAGAGTTACAGAAAGCTGCTCACGCCCATTTTAATGCGTACCTTCAACAACACCACCAACAACTACAACAACAGTATCCGCACCAACAACCGTACAATACGAGCTACAATTCTCCAGACGCCATTCATCCAAATTATGTGGGTCAGCAGCAGATAGACCCTAGAAATCCAGAATCATCACTGCTAAGATTTTAAAACTTGTACTGTTACTGTTAGCATTGGAATGTGACTTTTATGTAATTCGTTTCCTTAAACCCAAAATTTGAACAGTAAATAACTTTTTCGTAATTCTATAATCCAAATTCTGTATTTTGTCTATATTTTACTCCATTGTTGTGCAATAAAACTACGAAATTACAGTATTAATGCGAATTTATATAATCATATTAACGTGATTCGTAACAATAATAATGAATACAAATGAAAAAATAAAAGTAGAATCTTCCACCATGCTTTAGTCGTCAGCAAGCCCCTTAAAAAAGTCGGAAGCATTTTGATGACTTGATGAAGGCAAGTTATGCTTCGCCAAGTCCTGATTCTGTCCACCCGTTTTGAAATTAGTTTTATTCCCCTTGTTGCTGCCATCTTTCTTTGCCTCTTTTGAGGATGCTCCAGACACAGTCATGTTCTCAAAGTAGGATACATTCCAGAACTTTACAGTTTCATCAGCGCCAATGGATGCAATTAAATGACCATCATTACAAACATCCATTTTCTCCACCTGGTGACCCACTTTCCCAACAACCCCCAAAAATTTTTGAGGAAAAAAGTTGAAAGCTCTGATAAAGCCATCATCCCCTCCACAAAGAATTATCTTCTCTGTGATCGGAATCATGGCCTGAATGGCTTCTCCCCTTCCAATTCCTGTGCAAATGTCGGAATGTTTACCAAACTCGTCCCAGTTGAAGATGTATACGTCACCTTTCCCGTCTCCTACTGCTACCTTGGATTCTTGTTTGAAAACACAAGAACAATTGAATTCGTAGTCGTATATCTCGGATTCAACTTGGACCTTCCCAGCGCGAATCTTTACAGCGTAAATTGCCCCTTCTTCGGAGGTGCAAACGAGGATTCGTCGGTCATCATTACTGACCATAGAGGTTATTGCGTCTTCTCCCAGTCGAAGGGAGGTGGTAGCTGTATTTTTATTAGATCGATTGTCCCAGAGGAGTACGTACCCATCATCGTCACCGGTTGCAAAAATATGTTCGTCGACTACGTAGACCGAGCTCACGGGTGCACTAAAATGTTTTTAAAAAAAAGTTAGGAATGATTTATATTTCAACAATAAATTGTTGATGTGTTCGGTGTATAGATGGTAGTACTTACGTTGTTGCGTTTTTAATTGTCCTCTCTGCTTTTAGTCCATTTTCAACATCATAGACCTTGACCGTTTGATCACTGTAACACGAGATAAGTTTCTGTCCGTCCTGTGTAAAGGCAATCCCTCGAACTGAATGATTTATGTTCAGACAATCAACTAACTTTGTGTTTTTTTCCACTGAATACCCGTACCTGTAGATAAACCGAGAGGAAATGTGCTTGAAACAAATGAAACATTCTTAACAAATAAACCTACTAGTAGTAGTGTAAATATTTGTAGTTGTATAGACTAGAAAGCTAGATTTTTACTTACAATAAAACTTGGCCCTCGTAGTTTCCAAAAGCCACTCGGTCCTCCACAGGGTGAAAGCATATTGTTGATGGAATAGCCTCCAAAACCAGGTCGGGAGGATGATTTGACGACTTTTTTTCCTTGGCCTTAACAATTGCTTTTATAACAGGATCTTCTTGGTCAACATTGTCTTCTTCCTTGTCTTCTTGTTTATCGTGTACGTTAGTGGAAGCATCTTCATTATCTGACGAGAAGTCTGAATCCATGTCATCATCACTGTCTGAACTCAAGCTAGAGGAATCACTGTCATTCATTTCGTCACTGCCAACGCCAATTTGGTTGTCCGTTTCCCCCACAGAGTCATGGTTAGTGCCCATTTTACTGGGAGTTGAAAGCAGCACTGATGACTTTTACGTCTTTCTTTTTATGAAAAAAAGGAATGCAAACCGGTTACCTTATTCCCTCATATAATTAAAATTTCACACGTGCACATTAAACTTACTTTCACTTTTTTATCCCCTTTTTATTCAAATAAACACGCCACCACACCACTATAAGAAAAACGGGTAGAAAAATGAAATTTTTTTCCGATAAGCCAAAGGAAAACAAGATATTATTGTCGATCTATTTATACAACGAGTTTAAGGTCTCCACTTAATGAACAAATCTACCAAAGTCACGTTGAAAATGATAAGCAGGGGAGGAAGGGCCCATCATCAATAAAAGGCCACGGCAAAACGATGAACGAGCTACAAGAACCGAATATACACGACTTATGTTTCTACTTCTTCTCTTCTCTCATGATTCTTCTAATCTGGTGTCTCCCGGCTTTAGAAACAAGACCAGCCTGCTTGCCCCTCATGTGACTCGTAGAGACAAAGACAAAAAAAGCGTTGTTCTTGTTATGCAACGGTAATGCTATCATCTATCATGCAAAACGACGCGATGGGGTGTCATATAGTCATATTATACAATGTGAAATCTTAGTAACTAGATTGGTGTTGCATAATTGATTGAAATAAAGCGACTAAATATTATGGATGCTTGAATTGTCGATGAGTTTTTACGAGCAAATTTTATAATTTTTTTTATTTTGTTCATCAAAACAACATCACATGATTTTTGTGTACATGAATTAATTTCGTCATAATATCATTTTTAAATTTTATTATTATTATCGTTAATGCTTTTAAATTTAATATTGTAATTGGTAACCCCTTTATTGTGCTGATAATAGTGATACCCATCGTGGGGTTGATGATGGGGTTTTGAACCCACTCTTGAAGTAAATTGGTAAACGTTTGAGCTACCGTACTGATTCGACACAACCTGCGTGTCAACTTGATTTGTTGTTGAGAAATTAGCTTGATTTGCGTTTATATTCATGCTAAGGTGCTGGTTTCCTCCAGTGTTATGACCTCCATGCGAACTTTGGCCCCAACCAAAGTTGCCAGTTATAGGATGATGAGTTGTAGCTTGAGGGGAACTGCTACTAATGCTGGACAATTCCGCCTCTTCCAGCTCTTCTACAAAATGGTTATCTTCAGACGTTGATGGTAAGATTTGGACTTCAAGGGGAACCTCAGAAAACTCGGAAGAGGCAGATGAGGAGATGTCTTGAGGTGGGCTTTGAGGCTCCATTTCAGGAACTGGTTGATTTTCAACGTTGTGCTCCACAGATGTCGTTTCATGTGATTCGAGTGGTTCGGCAGGTTCTAGCAGTTCGGCAGATTCTAGTGGTTCGGCAGGTTCTACCAGTTCGGCAGATTCTAGTGGTTCAGCAGATTCTGATTCTAGTGGTTCGGCAGATTCTGATTGTAGTGGTTCGGCAGATTCTGATTGTAGTGGTTCGGCAGATTCTGATTGTAGTGGTTCGGCAGATTCTAGAGGTTTGGCGGGTTCTAGTGGTTCGGCAGATTCTAGTGGCCCCAGAGGTGTCAATGGAGTCAAAGGAATAGGTCCACCTGGCTGATCCTTCCCTTCAGACGGCTTCTGTTGATGATGAGCAGGAATGGCAAGCGGTGCAAGGGGTGCTGGTTTAAACGGCTTAAAATTCGGTTTTGGTACACCAAACATTGGAAATGGAAGTGCTTTATCTTTGTCTGGAGGAGCAACGAATAAATTTGTAAAGAAATGCGAGTTGGAGGGTTGCTCTCCATTTTGATCAAAAAGTAAAATGGCCTTGTCAACAAGTGGGGGAGAGATGCCAGCCACTGCAACAATTGTCTGTGGTATGGATTCTCCATTATTGTTGTCTTTGTTTATTTTGATACTTGCTCCATTCACTAAAAAAAATGACAAAAAAGTGCATTCATAAAATGTTTACAAAGAAATGATAATAATATATACACAAAGTAAAAAAAAACCACTGACCTACGTATACCATGTTTTGACAAATTAGTATCCCAAGGAGTAAAGCTATTACGTAAATCCTTCTAGCCATTTTCATTTTATGATAAAAAAATAAAAAATTTAAAACTTTAATCAATTTTTGCGTTCCCGTTTTATGAGGGCTGCTGCTGCTGGCTAGGATCTCAAATATTTTTCGCTGGAAAACACCAGTTCCGAAACAACTGTATACTCACATGTCATATTATTAAAATGCAACCACAATCCTTAACCCTTTTCGTCAGCGCATAATGATTAATGATCATTCCTACTTTGGTTGGACTGCATAATACATAGCATCATAACATATTATTATACCAAAACAGTTACACATTATTTCATACATGTAGGTATATTATACAAAAGTTTTATAAAGTTGGCCAAGTAAATAATTTTTTTTCTATAAAGAGGTTTTTGAGTGTGAAAGCCCACTTATAAAGTTAAACTTGTTGAAAAACAAGAATTTATAACGACAGGTACTTAAATCAGTGCCCTTTGTGTACCTATATTTACCTAAATTTACCCTATATATCTACAAAGACCTCTGGCCTGTCAGTGTTAAAGCCGTGCTGGACTCGTCATTCATATTTTATTTTAACCCTCTTTTGCTTCCTGTCGTCCCAACCCAGACATTTGCATCTCTTACATGTATACCTACATTTATGTAGGAATGTATGTAACAAGCAGAGAAACTTTTGTGATTTATGGATAGCGTTTATCGGGCAACATCATGACACAACAGCAGAGAGAGAGAGAGAGAGAGAGAAGAACAGAAAAGTCAAGTCAACCCTTCCCTTTTATAATGTATGCCTATATTGCCCTGTGTCTGTCCGTCCGTATGCACATAGCAGAGAGAAATTTTCTCCACTTATTTTGACTTTATGCTCCATCCATCCGTTACAAAACAATGTAATAATGATATTGGTATATATATACATACTACTCAAACGCAGCAGATCCCTATCCCAGAGACGTAAAGTAATATAAAAATATTTGTAGTTGGTCTATTTCATTCTCCATTCCCTTGCAAATAATGAAAGGGCTCAAAGGGTAGAATTTAATAATATTCATGTGAAATGAAATATGTATAGGTCCACTATACACACATACATACACGCATTCTCTTGATATGATAAATGGATACATTTCCAGCTCTCTCTCTCTCTCCCTCTGATCTCTGCTCTGTAATAATAATACGTGTACGTGTGTAGAGGCAAAGTTCACAAGGGATAATTTTGAAAAAAGAGATAATAATTATTACGTTGGGAAAGATAAATATGTCAGAAAAATTATGAAAGGACTCCAGCAGCGTTCCACATCATAAAAAAAAGTGTTCTCCTCCTAATTCACTTGTTTAAAAAACGAAAAAAAATATCCAACTTAAAAGTCACGACAAAATGAAAAAAGAATTTCCTAAACTGTATATGTATATGATTAGGTATTATGATGAAGATGCAAAAAAGTAAAAGACGCGTGCATTTTAAAAGAAATAGTAACTCTTTCTCTTTTCATCATCTCAACAATAATAATATCTTTTATTCAAATTACAAATCTCATTAATGTCTCGTCTTGTGAAATATATTAATTTCTTTTAGATTTTTACATAATGCACAGTTTTACATACATAATACTTTACAAAGTATATAATAATATTTACCCTATATATTGTACACATATTTTTAATATATATATTTCATTTCTGTACAGGGCAATAAAATATGTTTTCAAACAAGGGATTTGTTCATAAAACAAAATTAAAATACATACGCATGATGAGAAAGCTAGTTAAAGTTTTTTTTACAGCACGCATCATCATAAGTCACAACACAACGACACTGTAATAAAGGGATGCAAAGTATTGTACAACAACAGAAGTAGAGTAGGACATGTACATACATTGTACATGATTTTAAAATGTAAAGCCATTAACTTTAACAGCACACACGCTTACTTCGCACACCATTTTGTATAAAAACTAAACTGGTACATAATTCATTAAATTGTACTCGTTGTTCTCTTTCTCTGATCAAATATTATTATATTTTACGAGGCATTTATTATAACAATTGAGCGCTGCGCTGCTGGACAGATGTGCAAAATTTAGGGATATATTGTACATATAATATTAGCTAAACATGTATAGAGAGACTTTTTTCACAGTTCATTTAAATAAATGCATTCAGAAACATGTATATAATATACGGTATCATAATAATTATTGTTTTTATATATGTATATATTAACAATGCATTTTACACAGTTAAAAACATGCAAGATTTAAAAATACAAACACTTTTTTCATCGTTTTGCTTTGCTACAAATTTGTAATATGCATTCATTCAACTCATTGCTTAAATTTTTTTATGTACAACATCAGGAACTTTGTTACACAATAGATAATAAAATGGCAATATAAATTTTTTTACAGCAGCAGTTTAGTTCGTTTATACAATTTAAACTTTTTTTAAGCATAATAAAAACAAACAATGCAAAATGCATATACATACATACACATTTAAAAATAGCATGCGTTTATTCAGGATGCTTTTCTTTTTTCTGCAATTTATACATTCAACATTAGGCAAAATGGTAATAATAATAATAATAATAATAATAATGATAATATTCAGTGGATTTTGATTTAAAGCTTGGCATGGCTAATATGCTGTAATTCTGTGTGAGATTACATTTTTCCGTTTGTGATGTAGTATTATTAATACTTATTATTATAAGAACATGGCACGTTTGAAAATATATGTGTATCTATATTATTGATATATGTATATGTTTATTAATAATTATAAATATATTTAAACATTTTTATAGGTTTTTAGGGGATTTTTTTTTCTCGGTATGTTTTACGTTTTTTTCTCTTATGAAATAATCAACCACTTTTGAATGAATAGACTGCTGGTGAGCTGGGATACTTTTGTTGATTTGTTTTTTTATAGCCAAAGAGGGGTAATGATATGGAATACAAAAGTTTTTTGTGCGTATTATTATTATTATAAGTTTATGTTGTAATAAATTCAATTACGAACGTACTTTTTGTACGTTATCTATTGCAGTTCAACGCTAGTAACGTCGGAAAGACTCTTGCGGCGAGGAAGAGGAAGTAGAATTGGTAGTGTTCAAGCGACTCCAACCTCCGCCTCTTGTAGCAACTGGGGGACTACTTCTTCCCCTGCTGCTGCTACCCTCATGATGGTTATTATTGTTGTGATGATGCCCAGGACAGCAGTAAATGGGAGTGCTCCTTGACGAGGATGACGAGGAAGGATATGGATGTCGGTTGATAGCTGGTTGAAGTTGTATGGGAGCAAGCTCTGGATAAGCCAACTGTGTTTCATAAGTCATCTCCTCTATTGTCGCTATCATTTTGTCTCTATTTACCCCACCACCTGGGGATGCTGTACCACTCCATTGCTGGTGATGATGTGGGGGCAAGTGCGGTAAATGATGACTGCCATTGTTTTGCTGTTGGTATTGTTGAAATAGGAGATTGTCCAAACCATTGTTACTGACAATGTTGTTGGGGGTGGCGGAGGGAGAAAGTATTGTGGTGCCGCCATTTGTGTGGCCATTACTACCGTTGGTAAGAATAACTGCGCTGCTCCCATTGTTTTCTGGGAATAAAGGAGCGTCCTGAGGGGGTGGGACAGGTGGCGTGGCAATTTCGGGCCTGTCTCCCTCATGAGTGTAGTAATGAGCGGCGTGATATTTGGACCGCAAGATAACACAAATGGCAGCAGAAACGAGGATTATAATGATAATAGCGCTGCCCACGAAAAGGCCCAGTCGGGGATCATCTATACCTGAAACTGGCTCTGCTCCTGTACTGCACCACTCCAAACTCCACTCTTCCAAACTGAGCATACTTCTTCCTTTGAAAATTTCAGGTCCATGGCATCTCAAACAAGCGGGCCCTGCTGAGCCCAGAGCACATCCGTCCTGATAAGTACGATGCACCCATTTTAATAGAGGAACAATATGACAAAGGTCACATTGCCACGGATTCCCATCTAAAAGTATACCCTGGAATGTTGGAACTCGGTCTAAATGGTTCAATATGTCAGCATCGATGCCTTTTAAACGATTATTTGATAAGTCCAAAATTTGCAGATTCAATAGGTGGCTGAGTTGATGAAGATACAACTCTGAAAGTCTGGAAAATTAAATAGAGTCCATTTAGTAACGAACGTTTTACATGTTCTCCAAATAAAGGTTATTGCGTGATTATTGACAGTGAAATGAATTGAATTTTCGCCATTTTTCTTAAATTAGGAAGGCATTTTAAAGGTGATAATGGTAGAAGATACCAGTGGCAAATGATAACAAGAGTAAATGATTACAATGGTAAATAAACCTACCTATTTCCACTTAAATTCAGCTGTCTCAAGTTCCCCTGCAACTCGAAAAGATCTAGAGGCATCTCATCCAAGTCATTGTAGGCAAGTGATAAGGTCTCCAATTGGGGATTATCTCCCAGGATGACTAGCAAAGGGCTTATCTTCAACCTGGGGTTCCTGCTCAGATCCAGGTCCCTCAACGTATCCTTTGTTCTTAACTCGCCAAAAGTAAATTTATCCAAAGCTTCAAACTGATTTGCAGACAGATCTAGGCTTTGAATGGTAGCGTTGTAAAATGCGGAGCGGTCTATGCGTACAATCCGGTTGGAACCTAGGGCAAAGATTACGTTATATTTCCCTTGAATACTTTTCAAATTTTTCTTCAACCTTCTTCAAAAATTAAAAAGATGGTATATGAGGTACCTAGGGTGAGCACTTTAAGTTGAGCAGAATGGAAGGTATGGTCCACGATCGCAGAGATTTGATTGCCTGGAGAAATTTTTTCGTCATTTCATTTCCCACTTCTCGTAGCTTGATAAAGTAGTAGCCGACTGGTTATGTGGCTACATATGGTAATGTAGTACAGTTTTACATGCATAAATACTACATAACCATTTAGAACCAACTCAATTGCCTGAATTGAATTAGGACCCACCAGCCAACCAAAATGAAATCCGGGCCAAAACGTATTTTGGTACCCATAAAAGGTTTTCATTTTGCTTGCTTGAAGCAGTGTGGCCACCTTGTGGGCCTTATAAATTCGTCTACACATAACCGGCTACAATTTTATCAATGTACGAAAAGTGAGAAGTGACGATGACTTGCCTTGAAGGAAAAGCATTTCGAGACGCGAAAGACGGGAAAATTCCTTTTTGTTCAAGTATTTGAACTCATTCTCTGCCAAATCCAACACCTATAAATTCAACACACAACAACAAAACAGTGATTATTATTATTGTCATCATCATCATCATCATCATTATAAACTTTTGTTTGGAGGGAAGATCACAAAATGTTCTATTTGCGTGTTTCCTTCCTTTCTATGCAATTAGTCACGCCACACACATCCAACCCACTGCCACTCATTCAATTTCCCTATGACATGCATATACACACATTTGGATTCACACTCACACGGCGGAAATGAAATTTAAAATGTGAGTTTTTTTGTATTGAAAAAAAAATTGTACATCACATCATGTTCAACAAAATCATACCAATTCTATATATATATTGAGCACGCTAATAATAAATTTACACACAGGTAGGCAAGCAGTTTGAAGGAGTAAAATGTGTCACATTTTTTTGAGGATAACACCTCCTCCTGTTCTGTCTGCATGTCATTTCCAGTCAAATGACACGACATAAAAATAAAATTGAAAATGGGTGACATATACATATTTTTGCTCAGTTTCCGCCTCCCCTCTTGACTACACTTGTGATGCTGATCTGGTTATATAGAAGGAGAAAAAAAGTAAGTAGGTAATATTATACGGCTTCATCATCAATTTACCATAATTTATGTACTGTTTTGCTTACTCCTGCATTTTTTTTCTTTCGAAAAATATGTGTGTGTAAAAGAAGAAAAATAAGTGGCAGCAGTTAGTAAGCAGTAAGGAGTTCCTTTATAACTGTTAATGGTGCCATTCAAATGTCACTATAAGGTCACACTGGGCTGAGCAGTAACCAGCAGATCGGATCAGCAGAAAAGGACATTCGACAAT
>JAHZNC010003548.1:0-11131 GCA_027744095.1 Zhuqinia jingwanae | reverse complement strand
CCCTTCCATTGTTGAAACAAAGGAAGCTCTTCTATTCAATATGATCAAGTTCACTAGATTTTCATTCTGTTTGTATATTACCTGTGTAGACGACTGATCTAGATACTGATGCACTTGAATGATAAATGGACATAATGAGTATGATTATTATGATGATTATATGAGACCATTATGATTAAGACCAATTTTTTACTCATTCATCTTGCTCAAATTGTCAGTGTCCAGGCCAGAAAGGGATAATCAGGGTTAGAGAAAAATGGTAATGGGAACTACTAAATATTATTACATATTTTTAATAGAAAAATTGAATTTTGGGGGGCGTTTTTGGGCAAAATGCATTTCGTATTGTTATCGCCTTCCTATTTTTTTATTAAAAATAATAAATAGCTTGCAAACTTTTTAACAATTTTGGGTTGACTTTAAAAGAAAAAAGAAAAAAAGTAGCATGAGTGAATCAAGGTGACCCTCTCTTAGAACACAGAGAAGAATAAGTGGAAATAGCTCTTGGATATATATAGAGAGAAGGATTGAGATAATATACAAGTTATATGTTTGATGGGACACCTACTTGTCTTGTTTTTGCGTGCATGTATCTACATCTACTACTGAACTGAGTAATAATATTGGTCTGCCATAAATAAAGAAACACTACTATACTATCCTTTTTCTACTGCTGCAATATTTTGCAAAAAATATATCCAAAGCTATTTGCGCATTACATAAACCCATGACATGGAAGAAACTGCTGTTAAAAGTGAATGCTATGCTGCTGCTCGTCGAGTAGAGAGTTTTATGCGTAAAACGATTCACCAAGAACACGAGGTGTTCCACCTCACACGCAGGTGATCCCTAACTAACAAAGTTGATAACTACCAACTAACCTTTTTTTGATCGTGACAGTCACGGCGTAAATCTGTTCGTCTGCCATATGACTACCATGAATGAATGTACTACATTTTCTTTTCTTTAAAAAAAAAGAAAAATCTAATTTAGTTGGTACAATCAACCACCCCATTTTTGTGCAGAAAAAAAAACAAAAATTCAAGGGTGGTAGTAATAAGAAGATTTGAGTGGATGGACACAGTATACAAGTTTGATTGATTAAGTACACAAAATTTTATGTATGCCTTTCCAATCTGTTGTCCAAAAATTAAAATGTATGGTATTTGTGTGTGCATGAAAAAATTGTATTTCGCTGTCCCTGAACATTTTTCACTGTCATTCCAAAAACTCGCAGAAGAAGAGAGACATATTATGTAATACTAAATCTTGTTGTAAAATTGCATGCATCTCAAGTGCATTTTTTAATTAAGGAAAACTAAGCGTGATGGATGTAGTTAAAAATATAATATAGGCAATATTAATTGTTTGCCCTTTTTGTGTTTGCATTTATTTGCTTTTTTGAAGGAATATCCTAATATAAGAGTGCATTTCTTGATTTATTGCTTGTGTCGCAAATAAAGAAGACGGGAAAAAGAAGATGCACTTGCCAAAAAGCCTTGAAAAGGTGAGGCGAGGCAGAAGTTCTTCTGAAGTTGAATAGCTTCTGACTCTCCTTCTTTGACATGCTAATTATACCCGACCCTAAGGTAAATAGAGAGAGAGAGAGAGAGAGAGAGAGAGAGAGAGAGAGTAATGTGATATGCACAAGATATAACATCTGCAAGGTGACAATGTCACGGAGGAGATGATCATGTATACACCACCATTCAACCACGGTGTTTGTTGACTTATGCTTAATTATTTGCTTCTAGGAATTAAAGAGGAGACGTGCACAAAAAAATGTAAACTTACATCTGGAGAAAGTGAATCAGCAGCGATTTGTTCTTGTTGTTCATTCTTTGGGGGAAGGTAGGTTCCTCTGGGGGTAGTTGGAGGAGCTGGGGGAGCAGCGGGCTTTTGATAGTTGTACTGTCCAAAAGCAGAAGCTGCCACCAACAGCAGCACAGAACAAACCTACCAAATAATAATAAGAAAGCAAATGAGAAATGTAAATGAGATAAGCATAAAATGCTCTTGTATTGGACAAAATAATTAATTGTTGAATCAACGATCAAACGAATCAAAGTATCCGATAATAAAATTTTCTGTTCCAAAAACTTTTTCAAATAAAAAAATCCGTAACACAAAATTTCACAATAAAAATAAAAAATTCAGAATTTTTTCCTAAACTTATTTTCCTTAAAAATTCTTTTAAAAAAGTTTCCAGGAAATCACTTTCTGTTCTTTTTCGAGCAACCAATATAATTTAACTGGATGAAACAACTTTTCAAAATAACTGAACTGAAAACCTTAAATTTTAATTCAGATCAAGGAAACGTATGAGACGAAGATTTAAAAAACCAACAAATTTTAATTTAATGTATGTTTTTTGGGAGCGTTTCCTGTACCCCGAAAACTACACACGTTTAAGGAAATGGAAAAATAAATAAATAATTTGTATTTGTTGAGCACCTGAAGGTACTTCATTTTGTATGAATCGTTGCGGTAGCTCCTCTTGTCTAGAATTTTCGTCCAGCCACACGAAAGAATTTTTTTTTTTCAATTCACCACAGAGAAAAATATAATATTTTCACAGGTTACAGGTGAGACGACAAAGTTACACTGATTACAGTCCCTCCAAATCCAGGTCATTTATATACACATGATGGACTATCAACTATGGACACTGAGGAATTCAGCGTATTATGCGAAGGGGGAGATTGTGCGTTGCATTTGAACACGTTGTGTACCATCTTCCATCATCATCATCATCCCACCTCTCTCTCTCTTTCCATAATGCTGTTAAACAACAAACTTTATTGCACACATGATTATTATTAATATTAAGCAGTTATTTTACAACCATTAGATATACTGCTATGCCTTATGCCACGGAGTTACAAACCAAAGGGGTTTGAAGGGGCAATAATATTCCTAATATTAAGTAAGTGGTCAGCTTCATCATCATCTTCATCTGTTTTCGTTGTTCAGTGTTCAATTCTCTCCTTTGCTCATCTTCACCAGTATCAACTTCACCAACATGCATCACCCATCATATATACATTGTACATGCATTTATATTACAAAACTTATATTATTATTCTGAAGAACGTTACTTGTAACGCCAACGAAAGGCACCCAGCCACCCAAAAATTGACTATCAGCCACGCAACAGCAGCGCAGTGCATCTTCTTTTCATCCTCTCTGCTCTACATGGCTACTTTGAGTAATGCACATGCACATCTTCAAAAAGCGACACACGGGGCTCTCTGTATCATCGGTATCTTCAGTGAAGATTCATCACTCACATATATAAGAAGCAGAAGATAAACTAAATACACTATTTATTTTGGATTTTTTTGGATTAATGCATCCTTAATGGTAGTATTGTAATAATATGTATATATATTATTTATACTTTTTGTATGTAGTACTTTTGTGATTTTCAGAGTCACTAGTCATGTTCATTGGAAAAATATTGTTTAATCATTTATATTTCTATTACTACTACTTTATTATCCACCTAGGCAAATGGCAGTAGTACATGACATTATGCCCATCTCCATTCTTTTTTTTACGCATAAGGGAGCTTCTTCATCTTCATAAACAGGTAGGTGCGTGGTGGTGGCTGATAATGAATAAATAAATATAGCTTATCTTAATGGATAAGAGAGATGTTCAAGGTGTTCTTCCTTCTACCTGCTCCCTTGTATTGTTTTTTTTATTCATCGTCTCATTTTTCATGTATTGCATTTTATTAGTTTTACTGCTTGTTTTCTGATTTGATTTGATTCAAGTTGTTTCAAGAAGTGATCACCTTTATATCATTGTCATCATGATCATATGATGATATATTTATTGCACCAAGCCAAATCATCCAACTAATAGTAAAAATAAATAAAAATGCACCAATCAAATAACTATATATAATCACTCGAAAGTGGGGGAAGAGAGAGAGAGAGAGAGGTCCCTGGTCTGGTCACAGGTCCATCTTATAATTCCTTAAAATGTTATACTTAAAAGGGTTAATTTCATACTTGTGTTCAAGGAGTAAAAAATGGTCAATTCAATGCAATAATAATAATACACTTTAATTATATGATGATGAACAGCAATTGACAAAAAAATGATAAGAATCATCATCATAATAAATGCTAATATAAGATGGAGACAAGCAAGACGACAAAGAAGAAGAAGAACATGATGGCTTGTCACAAAACTGCACATACACATACATTAGTATATCCTGTTATGTGAACATGCACACAAAAAGTACATAATATATTACATTCCAATTTTTGCATTATACATTTTGTTGAATTAATAATGGCTGGCTGGCAAAAGGACAATTTACTAGTGCATCATCATAGCTCACCCTCTTCAGTAGTCTAACGTGTACATTTTGTACATGCGTGAACGTACCACCACATCACTTTTTTCTTCTACTTCGCCCAAACAAATCCCAATTTGCTGAAGTGTCCAAGAATTGGAATGCTGGTGACACTGACTGAGCACAAACATTGTAGTTTTAAAAATATTTATAGCGTAACAACACTGTGTAATAATGAGGATGACGGGACATGATCATATTAGCAGATAGACTAAGCAGTGACATCCATTCCAAGAAAATAATAGTATTTACTTTACTTACGTGGAGGTATTTCCCAATAATAAAATGTGGACCAAAAATGGTCACCTTCATGGACATGATGAGGATGATTTTCGTGTTCAGCGAGTGCTCATCTTCTGTCTTCTGCCTTGTACGCATTTATAGCACTTTTTTATGACAATAATACAATTTTTATGCTCGTCTTAAAGAACATAAAAAATATCAAAATTGTACAAAAAATAAAGAAAATTGGAATGGTAAAGTAAAATGGGATAATAATGAAATAACGAACAAAGGGAGCAGAAGAAAAACGTGCGTGAATGGCTCATTAATTAGGCATTCAAAGCATTCTCATTTCAGAGATAGCATACATAGCAGAGCGAATTAAAAACATAAAATATTAAACAATTTGTTCGGTGGTGGTGGTGGTGGGGGCAAAGCAAAAAAATAATCCCTTTCTTTCTATTATTTGTATAAACGCGAGAGAGAGGGCTACTGTGTCACTTTGACTTGCCATTTTTCATATTTTGCACTTGAAGAAGGAAACGTGGTGGAGGATAATTTAATGAGAGGGGTAATCAAGGGAGCATTTAATGCACACTTATCATTTCTGCTCATGATGATGACATGTCACGGATCCAATTTCCATTCTCCAATTGTGTCCTTTTAATTTGATTCATCGTTTTTCATCTTCTTTGCTTGTGGATGATGCCGCACTTTTGGGGATGAAAGTCTCATCGTCACATTTTAGACGATGAAATATTATGATAAAGTAAGCACAACGACAAAAGAACTAAAAAGCTCACTCATCCAATCAATGGGCAAAGATATTATCATTTAGCATGAATCATTGATGATGACGCGTACGATAAAGTAGAAAAGCTTCATGTTCACCATTATTGCTCTTGTACTCTTCTTCTCGCTGTCTTGGTTGCTAACATGAAAACAAAAATTGCGACAGTTTTTTTTGCGTTGGTTGTTACTCTTTTGGCACTAGATGTAGGATGAAAAAAGTGTGTGTTTACTTATTATTATTATTGGCGAGGTTTTGACTTGTTCCATGTGTGTGCATGCGTTTAAAAAAATAGATAAAAATAAGTAAATGTATAATGCATCTTTTTTCATAATCATGAAAAAAAATCCACTTTTGATTTTGGAGTTGACTTTGCTGAATTAATATACTTATTCAGTAAATAAACAAGAAAATACAATTTTGTGCGATTATGATTATATAACAATAACAAAAATAAATAAATGTAAATAAAATAGTAAAACTAGTACTCAGTAATGAAAAACGACTATTTTAGACAAACGCGACGTTGTGCTGCTTTTTTCTGTTGCTGTTGTTGTGATTACTTGAGATATTGAGATAGCCTCTTTTTAACACATTTAAAAAAGGAGAATTTTTTTTGTATTACCATTTTGTATACAAAATATTTATTTAAAAAAAAACTTGATAATGGTAACCAATAATAATAGCAATATTTTTACACATGTTTAAAAATATATTAGCTTTTAACAATATGATGCTGATTATGACTTTATATATGAGTGAGAAGAGATAATAGCTAAATTGTATTATTATTGATTGTCAAATCATCCTCATCGTCAACATCACAACGACCAACGCAACACAACGTCATGCATGATAGCCAACAGCTAAGTAGGCAGTTTACTTGTTTACTTTACTTTTAGTACCCTTTTGCCATTATTATTCTCGTTAGTTCCCTCATTCTCATCTCAATCTCAATTTGTTATTGTTTTTTTTATTTAAAAAAAATCTCTTAAGCAAATATTTATGTATGCATTCGTTTAAATCAGATATGCTATTGCCAACATATTTAATATTTAAACATATTTTTATGTTAAACACCGTGCGAACGAAGGATGATGATGCGATAGATGCCCTTTAAAACAGCTGCAGGCCGCATTAAAGTATACACTTTGCTCAAACCCAAACTCATTTTTCTTGCTATTAGTCAGCAAGCAACTCTAGCTGGTGATGCTGGCATATAGAAGGAGCTTCTTCGGTCATCGTTTCCATAAAAAGATTAAGAAAATGTTCAAGCAAAAAAAAAGTTACATAATATCATCGCTCAATTGCATACACAGATATCCTCCTCATACATGCAAAAATATTAGTGCGTGGTACAGAATTTACGTCAACATCATTCCATAATATATATTTTTTTAAATGTTCTTTAATACATTCACGCACACTTGAAATCCTTCTTGAAATATTAAACCGATAAAATGTGTTGTTGCTTTTATTGCATTGCATGATGCACTTTACGACTCTACTCTCATCTGCACTTTGCGGATCACTTAAGCTTCTTGGCCACATCACCATCATCATTACATATTCAATATTATTGCATTGCAACAACAATGACAACACAAATGTTCATATAAATTTTTTTTTACTATATCATGTATTAAAAATTAAATATCATTTCAAAGTACAATGTATTTGGGATAGTATTATTTCGGTAAATTCTTTTCTGTCATTTTGTCGTGAACGTATATCTTTAATGCTGACAAATAAAGTTAACTTTGAGTATTCAGCAAGTCATGTCGTGCGTACATGCACTTTTTAAGTCACATGATACATATCAACATAATATCGTTACAGGTACATTGTTGTAATGTTAACGGCAGGGGTACCCATTCAAGTAGATAAACTAGAACTTTGAAAATTTGTACCATTGACGCATAATTTATGTCAGAATATAAAAGTCAAGTCAGTGAGGAGCGCCTTCGTCTGCCACAGTTAAGTCGCCTCACTTTTCACATCACAATCAATTATCTCTTTGAAAGCATCTCCCTCCATAAGACAAATTTTACACGATTTTTTTGTGACCGGCGGACATGCCGAAAAAAGAAGTGGAAATGTAAAAATGCTCATCATTTGCTCAATTCAATATTCACGTTGACATTTATTTCACGTTATGTAGGTACAGAAAAACGTAAAAATTTTAATAATCAGTGCAATTGGAAAGTATTCCAATTTCCAAAAAAAGAGGTTTATTCAATTTCATAATAACAATAGTAATAATAGTAATAATATGCAGTAATGTTGGCAATCACACATGTGAACACGATAACAACGACATGTCATGAGCATGTTGATGATGATGAGAAAAGAAAGAAGAGGAGGACAGGAGTAAAAGGGCAAGTATTTTTTTATTGGTATGACTTACTTTACAAAAAAATTCTTTTTTAAATTATGCAAATTTGTTGGATACTTTGATTTTTTCAACACGCAAAAAAGTAATAACGTAATTGTAATAAAAAAATCAATTTCATTATTATTGAGCCAAGAAATATTATTGTAAAATGGATAATAATAATAAGTCGACTGAGCGAGAGAGAGATGGGGGAAGAAATAGTTTAAAAATCGAAGGGGAGTATTTAGTTCATAATAATCGTCCTCTTCGTCGTCATATTTATTTGTTTGTACACTATGTTTACAAAAGTAGCCCTAGCCACCTTTTCGATTGTTTGCACTTAATTTTTGTCCGTCCGTCTTTCCTTGATCACTTGTTCTCTCGAGCTAGTATTTGCACTCTAGTTGAATTTGGTACGCAATAGTCAACTATATACCCGAGGGTCGGAGTTTAAAATAAATTGTCATATGGTCACTAGTTATTTCCCGAATCAAAAGTAAGTATACTTACGTATACCTATAGGTATACGCTCTAAGACGTGTGGCTGGACGGTCGCTTTTATGCAATTCAAAATACATTGTAAATATTATTTGCGTGCAAGTGCAAAGCCCTACCCTGCAGGAGAGAACTTTTTGCTTGTTTCCGTTTTTTAAAGTAGACATAATACTAGCAACTTGCTAGTAGCAAGTAGTAATAAAACAATGTTTAATATTACTTTGAACTGACAGTCCATCTGTCTCGCATCCATAAGTACAGCTATAGCTAACGCCACTTTCTTACTCGGCTTGTTTAGTGATTTTTATTATGCGCATTAGGTACATAGCCAGTTGTTTGCTGATGTAACAGCAAAGCGTTAAATTTCATATAAATGTGTAAACAATAAAATTAGACAAATAAGCACACAATTACTTTTTCTAGCTACAAATCCAAAATTTATTTAACAGGCGGACGCTACACAAATAAACAAATTGACGACCAACAAAGGAATTTGCTGTGCACTGTAGTAAGTAGGTAGACAGTAAACATTGGCTTGTTATCTGTTGTTTGGTTTTTTGTTGTAAAAATGTAAAATAGAGAAAAACCATAATGATGATATCAAAACTGAAAGGGATCAATTGTCAATTTTCGTCATTTCTTACCAAAAAAAAGTGAATTGTTTCAAGCCAATTCATTCTACTATCGATTATTTCTTTTAATTGTTTGAATAAAAATCTAATTCTACTAAAATAATTATTACAAAAAAACGAGAGATATGATGCCGTCAAACAAGACGAGAGTGTATATAGTCACCAGTCACAGTGTTTTGATTGTTTTCCTTGGAGCGACAATGAGAATGAGAATCTTAAGAAATACGAGCGTGAAGTAATTACAAGGAGCAGAAGAGCAAACCTAAGAAAGTGGTAGCATCTTCTTCTGCAATAATAATAATAAGACAGGTCGTGCAGTGCTTATATAACTGCGTATTGTTTAATGATAAAAATATTCATAGGTAAGTAGCTAATCGTAAATGAATTCTCATTCAAAAAAAAAAAACATCTTCTTCACTTGATCGTCTTCGTCTCTATAACCTAGCACAATCATTATCATTATTATATCTATCATTGTAGTTGACTGACTGTACGCGACACGTAAGGAAAGAAATAAAATGAAATGAAATGACAAAAGTGAGATATTATAAAATGAATGTGTGGAATAAAATCATTTTAATTGATCACTTCTTCATGTTCTTCGTGGTCCCCACACTCATTCCCGCAACACCACATGCACACGATAAACATCAGTTTGATTTGATAACTATAACTACTATATACCACTATGATAAATGTTAATAAGTCGTTTATTTTCGTTTCTCGCGTTTTCGCATATAAGCGCTGTCGTCGTCTACATACATATATGCATTTAATTAAGCTTCCTTAAATGAGATTCGTCCAAAAAAAAAAGTGAGAGAAAAATATTATGGTAGAAGCGACACATGTTCTTGAATCGTTATCAGGTTCATAAGACAAAAAATAACGATTAACATACCTTTTTGATATGAAAATATGATGAAATCTAAATAAAAATGTATTGACTGTTATGTGTGTACACAATGCATTTAGGTATGTTTATGCTGCGCAAGAATTCAAAGGTCACGTGTAATGTGCGATGATGCCACTTTTGCATGTAACACCAACCCCCACTGATACTAATGGTAAATATTAGAAGATACCTTTTTCTGGTCAAAATGTCGAAATGCTAATTAAAGCTGACAAAAAGTGATATCTGCTGTGGCAGAGATAAATAGATGTGTGTACAAGCTGTTAGATACAATGATGCTGGAACACAAAGTTTACGGTTTTGCGTGAATTGGTGCATGCATGTCCTATGTAGCTGCATGTTTTAATGCGTTAAAAATATTTCATCATAATCATATGAGTGCAAATGTGCAATTGTCAAAATTGTGCCCTGGATGTCCTTTGATGGGATCATCTTTGAAGTCGAAGGAATTACCTATTCTGTATCTGTAAGATTTTTTTGTCCTCTGCCTGTCACTTGACACGATCTAACCACAAAATAAGTGGATGGGGTCATTCGTGCAGTTTCTTGCTTCCCCCATTTCCACATATGTAGTTGTACCTTTTTTTAAATTTGCTACCGCAACTAGTGAGATGTTATTTAAATAGTATAAGAGTCCCATATAAACCGCTTCCCAGTCACAAACGTGGTTTAGGAATGCCCCCTGCGTAGTAGGATAGAAGGGAATCGTAAGTAATCGTAAAAAGGAGGATAAATAATTGTAAATGTAAATGACTACAATCACGAGTGATATGGATGAGTAGAGGCATAAAAATGGATTCAATGTCTTGTTGAACGAGAACTGAAGAAGATACATAGTAATTGGCGGATTGATTGATTTTTATGAGGTTGTAAATTGGATGAAGACGATGAAGGGTAACACAAGACAAGTAACGAATTAAGTGTTCTCGATTATTTCATTGATTTAATTGTACATGTTATTTAGGTAGTCCGAGGTTTTTGGAGGATTTCAGGTGCGTCTGAATAAGAAAATAATAGGTGAACTGTGTAAATAAAATGATAATGATAAGGTAGTTGGATGACAACGGTAAATGGAATTCAAGGAACAACACGGGAAGCCAAATCAATGACCACATCACGTTTTTAAGACAATTTAATGTACTATTGAGTGGCAACAAACTATTTGTTTTATCAGAAAAGGTGTAATAAAATTAAAGGTCAAGGGAATTCGAATTGCATATATATATATTGCATATGTAAATTATTAACTAACATGTAGCACTACTGGAAATTAGCAAGCCAGTTTCCAAACACATAATATGTAGAAGGGAACGTAATTACCCATTTGAATAGGGTA
>JAHZNC010003547.1:0-37266 GCA_027744095.1 Zhuqinia jingwanae | reverse complement strand
CAATTTTATTGTTTTCTCAAATTGTATTCTGCTCTTTGATAAAGTTAACGGAAAGTTGACGAAAGCTTGAGCTATTAAAAATAAATCAATCCTTCTAGCCAAAAATGTCTACTTACAACAGCAAAACTCTACATCGTCATCATGTGTATTATTATTAATTGTTTAGTATGAAATTTAATATAGCTCAAAGACATGTAAATGCGAAGCTGTGAGTTGTATCGGGGGCTGAAAAGACTTGCTTCTTTATTGTTCAATAGGAGCTTTCAAATGATGTCCATTCCAATGGGTTAAAGTTTAAAAAAATCAAAGTTCCCTCTGTAATACCCCGGGGATGAGCGGGGGCTGAAAATCAATAGGTTTAAAGTAATCGTACTAGTACACACAAACACAATCAGACAATCATTCATGTGTAATAAAACAAATACATATTTTCTAGTGTAAAACTGTGAAACATGATTTTTCAAGCTAGTACATCTTTACAGCTACATTACTAATCTATTTTTTGTAGACAGATTGGAATAACAAGTGGGCAATCCCATGGGGGAGGCATTTAAAATTGATATTTAATAAAAAATGGTTAGAAGAAAGAATATTTTTAGATGCATCATGACATGCATTTGTTGAGTTTTTGGCTTGCGTTGGAATCTTGGAATACAAATTTACATTATATCACACATTCTCTTATGACACAAGGCACAAGACAATAAAGTAAATTCCTGCCATAGAAAACACTTTGTACAAGTGCGAAAATCTACTCATCTGAAAACATGAGTTCATATATGAGGATTGTCAACACCGAAATGAGATGGTAAGTGATCAACTTAGTCGAACGAACGAATTAGTATGGTTTGCCTATATAACCAAGTGAAATGATACAAATCTCATAAAATTGTTTTTTTCACATTGCTAACTACTGTTACTGTTAGATTTCATAAGTGCTTCCTGTAGTCAAGTTTACAAGTATAATAATCTCTGTTAATGTTGGTAGAGTAAAAGTGTATAGGTCAGGTTAGGTTAAGTGTCTGTTGCGTGTGTAGAAGCAGGTGGTGCGAGGTGTGACAGAGGTAAGTTGGAAGCCGTCTTTATGATCATTTTACTCCACATATGGATTTATAAAGATATTTGACCTTACTACTGTATTTTTAAAAGAATTATGATTGTGAGGGTCTATTTTTAAACTTCAGTATTTTTGCAGGATTTGGTTATAGGTTGTAAGAATTTCGTTCAAGGTTCTTGATAATCATGTGGAAACGTACTGCCAATGTGGTTGTCAGCCGGTTTTTTACGGGGAAACATGTAATGAACTTAAAAATACATTTAATAATTGGAGTGGCGTATTTGAGATTCCAGGTATGATGTTTAAATAATTGTCTTCCCATTTCAGGATGTACAATGTCGGCGTTATTTGAATCTTCTTGAATATCAAGGAAAAGACATTTTGGATAAGTCAGGTGTAGCGGTTCAAAAGTTTGTCGTTGTTGAAGACAAATCACAAATAGCTAAAAAAGTCAATGGTTTCAGTAAGTTTGCTTATTGTTTTTGTAATAGTTGGGGGTTCGGTTTTAATCGTATATGTAGAAAATTAAATTGTTGGACTATTTTTTATTGCCTTGAACCTAGAGGTGGATGAGTACGTCGTGAAAGCCCAGGTACACGCAGGTGGGAGAGGCAAAGGCCACTTTGATACTGGCTTCAAAGGAGGAGTACATATCTTAAAGGAGTGAGTATTTATATTTTACCTTACTTTTAATCGTTTATACTCACCTCATTAATACGTGATAAATTCAATATACATAGCCAAAGTAAGGTACCTGACATAGTGTCTGCCATGATTGGGAACAAGTTGATTACAAAACAAACCCCTGCAGGAGGTGTTCTAGTGAATTCTGTGATGATAGCTGAATCAGTGGACATCCTCGAGGAGAAGTATTTGTGTTTTTTGTTAGACAGGTAAACTATATGATAAGAATATTAATGGCCAAATTTCAGTTCGCATTAGTCTACGAAGTATATAATATTATCATAATTATAATATGTGATGTGATCATTATAAATTTCAATAGAACCATGAGTGGACCTGTATGTATTGCTTCGCCAGCTGGTGGTGTGGACATCGAAGAAGTTGCCCAAAGTAACCCGGGGAAAATAAAGACTGTGCCCATCGACATAATGGAAGGATTGACTCAATCAGCTGCCAAAGATATTGCAAAATTCTTGGAGTTTGATTCGTCATCTGTTGATCAGGTAGATAATAGCTAGAACATTAGTTTTCCATGTAATGTTATGACTTTATTTGATTGAATTTCAATAATCATTTACTGATATTTGTAGGCTGCAAGTGAAATTTCGAAGCTTTACAATGTGTTTGCAAAATATGATGTTACGCAACTTGAAATTAATCCATTTGCAAACACAAATAAAGGAGTTTTATGTGTTGATGCCAAAGTTCAAATCGATGATAATGCGAACTTTCGTCAGGTAAATACATTAATCTCTGTTATAGTATTGAATGTAACGCTCACATTTATTTCAAACTTGGTTCTTAATTGCCTTTCACGTTTGTAGAAAGCGATATTTGATGCTGAGTCAACTGCAGAATCCGATCCACGTGAGGTGGAAGCTGCAAAGTTCAATCTGAACTACATCCAGATGGATGGAAACATTGGATGCCTTGGTTAGTGTAGTAACAAAATGTACATTTTAGTCTTTATGATGATCATATTTGTATTGTTGTTTGCATATTAGTTAACGGTGCCGGTCTGGCCATGGCAACTATGGACATCATCAAATTGTATGGTGGGGAACCAGCAAATTTTCTGGATGTAGGAGGAAGTGTCCAAGAAAATCAAGTAACAGAGGCTTTTAGAATAATTTCTTCCGGTATGATAATTTGTTTATTACATTCCATCGATCAAAAGTCACAATGAACGCACATTTTATGAAATATAAAAACAAAGTACTTTTTGTAATCTTTATTTAGACCCAAGCGTGAAAGCAATTCTTGTCAATGTGTTTGGAGGCATTGTAAACTGTGCCACAATTGCATCTGGTGTTATTGCAGCAGTTAAAAATGTTGGGTTAACAGTTCCGTTGATTGTTCGGTTGGAAGGTAAATGCCGTACTATGAACAAGCGTACTACATCAGATTTTGTACTTACTGGAGAATGCAATGCATAAATATTATCCTCGGTTTTGTACTTTCGTTTAAGGAACTAATGTGATAAATGCCAAGAAGATGCTGGTCGATAGTGGATTAAAGATAACTTCAGCCGACAATTTAGATGATGCTGCTCAAAAAGCCGTCAAGTGTCTTTCCAAATAATTTTCCATGACATGTAATAATAAAAATATAGTCCTTGATAAGCTACTATGTGCTCGTGTAATGCTATTTTCCACAAATGCCTCAATGCTGTCCAAAAATGTATTCCTTAAGTAATAAACTTGATAATCATTTTAATTGGCGCTAACTTAACAGATAAAAATTGATACTTTTCTATAAGAAATAAAGTGACTTTAAAATAAATTTATTTATTTACTGCATACGCTTAAGGATCATTATACAACCATCACGTTGTTGTATTTAGAATTAACGTAAATGAACATTGAAAATAATTTAATTTCCCCTTTCAGTCAAAGCTGTAATACAAGCGAAGAAATTGCATGCACATACCATAGTTACATACATGGTAAGATTATACTATGGGCATACTGGTTAGATTTTAAACTACATACATCATTTAAAAATTCATTGGGTTAGGAGACTGGCATTTATATTTGGCATGCTTTGGCTGAGTTGAATCTTGAAATCAGCAAGACGTCATCTGAAATTAGACGATTAACGTGATTAGATGTAACTATCCTTCTTCCTTGTCCATAATAACTACGTGTTAAAATTATAAACTTACGACAACTAAATGCCCTTTGCGCTTAGTGATTTCCATAAGGTCACCATCACTTTTCTTCACTTCAATAATTCCTTGTTTTTTACCTCCATTCATTCCATGTTGAATCCTAATACAACAATTACTTACAATTAGTAAAAATAATGACGCAAGCACTGTCGCCAAACATACTAAACTAGTTTGATTATCTTGGATAACTTACTCTCCAGGAGGCAATATGTTCAACAAGGATTTATTTTGGGAAGCAGCATCAATTATTTTGGTGACCGCTTCAATCACGTCAGGACAGTTCACAATCAAGTCTCCCTAGATTGGTCAGAATAATGGACAATTCGTTAACAATACATAGACTATCGCTTTTTATCAAGTAATTTCCTGAAACTTCGTAAAAGACCTTTTGTTGTTTTAATTCAGGGGGAATGCGCAACACCAGCAGGCCGTCACCCATGTTGGTGATGGTCAATCCAGATAACTCTGGTAGAGTAATTTTGTGCTTCTGCTTCATGTCTTTGGCATCATGCAAATATAATGCATTATTCGACAAGGTTAAAATCCGCTCACGAGGCTTATAACCGTGCCTATCATATTTGGTAACGGCCGTGCAATACTACAAACAGAACAAAGCGATGCATTTTAAATATGTGTCCGTTAGCTAACCATCATCGAGTGTGTGTAGGTGTATACGGGTATAGATTTTGCGAATGTTCTTACCAACATGCGCTCCCCGCAATTTCGAATGTTATTCTCGATTCCTGCAACTCTTGCCTTGAGGTCTTCTGGACGGTAGTCTTTGAAATAGTTCTTGACGCTACCTTCGTAGGAACACTTCTTGCCTATCATATAAAAAAATTTGAACACAATATAACATACTTAATATTATATTCAATGAGAAGAGGGTACACTAGCGTGTAGCTGTTATCGTAATTAGCACTTTAATCACCTTTAAATAGTTCATGGGCTAAATACTTCATCTCCAATTGCCGCTTCCTCTGCGGGTCCAATCCTCTCACATAGTTACGCACAACCAATCGACGATGTACTTTGCATAGAATGCGATTAGCCTAAATATGTATTTATCATGATTATATGAGAACAATATAAATTCAGTAGTCCTAACAATTTTTTTATGCGATGAGTATTTACCTCGGCGCAAGATTTCGGTGCAGCCGGCCATTTTTGATCGTGGCGTAATATGATGTTAGGAAGTGATTTGGCGAGTCGTAACAAGAATTGATAACGCACAAACTGTAAAAACTTTGCGTTCCCCGCATTTGCATCCTGGTTGCGACTCATGAATCCAACAATAAATCTAACAATTACCAAAATTGATAATCATTTAAAAACATTACTGACTTGACGTACAATTACAAATTGATTGAGTATTATTTTAAGTTTGCTTGCCCTCTAATTACGGAAGAAGCCCACTTCCTCTTTTTATACTCGCGAACAGCCAAGAATTTGCGAGCATACTTCTGAACGAATATCACACTCTGCCTCATTGACAAGTAGGCCTTCCTTTGTCTTCGTCCTAGCCAAATGGCCTTAATTTTGGAAACAAGTTGATGTTTTCTTTCTTGGAATGCATCCTCAATGGCAAACAAGGTTTGGGCGTGACGGATAAAAATTTTCGTTCTGCGCAAGGAATTTTCAAATACAAAAATATTAGAACCGCAGTAGACCGGTGACGCTTATGTCAATGTATTGAACTACGTGAAAACTTATACAATCGCAGCGCTCAACACAGAAGAGCATTATTAATCAATATAGCATTACAATACAGTGACATGCAAGATAACAACAATTTGGGAGTATACATGCATTAATATATACGAGTAGAATCTTGATACTTATCAAAAGTCCCTGAAATAATAATTACGCAAAATAAACGCCAACTGAGGAAATGATAAAGGAAATGCAGCATTTACGTTATTACTGACATCATCATATGACCAATATGTTTGAGAAAATTCAAAGTAAGATTTTAGGTCTCACCTATCTCTCAATAATATACAGCTTCTGTGTAGGCATAAAAGAATTAAACAGAAATATACAGACAGAATTGAATTACAATGCTTGTTTCTGTTGTCTCGAAAAGTTTTGTTTTCCATTTCAAGATGTTTTTAATTGTACCAAAATAATTTCATGAAATGTTTTTCGCTTTTCGCTTATTTTGACGATTATTTACATACGTAACTTGAGCAAATAATCTATCATGAGAAGAGGTGGCCGGCGAGAATTTTTTTCCTAGTTTTCAATGTCAATACTGGCTAGTATGAGTGATTTCGCCAAGATACAGACTGAGTAAAGGCGTGATTTGAAATTGAAATAGATTGCTTCACGATATGATAACAAAGCATCTTGCATATGCACATGTTGTAAATACGTTTTCGTTTCAATTCAGTTTTGGCACAACCACTTCGTGATTGACTGCAATTACTAATATAAATTAAGAATGAATGTTCATGATGTCGAAATTACGGCTGTGTGACTACGTAGTAACATACTTTCCAAGTTGATAATCATCCTCGTCGTAGCCCAAGTGCTTCATCAGTGCCTCCACTCCCTTCTCAACCGAGCCCTGATATTGCGGCCAAGTCTTTGGACAAAGACTCTTGTAGCGATCCAAAAATGTGTCATACTTTCTTCGGTAGGCAAACCCAGCACGACGAACACGAAGATTCTCCATTAGCCCCAAATACTTGACTTGGTGGTCGACAATCTCGAGGTCGAAAACGCCTAATAACAAATCATTGGGCAATTAAAGAGTATACCTGCCATCCTCTGATATCTCCCAATTTTCAGATTTTTATTATGAAAATCCTGATTTTACCTGATTTTTTAAAATCGTTGGGCTTGATGCAACGAATGTAGGATGGTTCCTTCGACATAAGAATGACCATTAGTTGTGCAAGACTGCTTTTAAATTGAGTTGCTGCTGTATCCGGTCGCTTTTTTCGTAGCAGTTCTCCAGCTGGGAATATAGTCTGTAATAAAGCGATAAATGAAATGTATCTGATATTACTAACTTACTCAAACAACTTGCGATGCATCAACGGATTGAAGTTTTCAAAATAGGTTGTTTCTTTCGCGGTAGAGATATCTCTTTGATAAAAGCGTCTATATTTTCTTTTTGTTAAAGAGAAATAATGCCTTCCAAGGTTACCTGTAATATTTTCTTGCTTGATTGGGTCATTGCTTCCCGCAAGTCACGGAAAAGTAAATCATTGTTCTTGTCAAGAAATCCATTGATATTGTAAGTTACTTCACCGGCGTAATGTTGCAAACGGAACTCCTGAAATTATATTTCATAAAATAAAGTCATTTGTAAAATTCTTTCACAGTTTGATACGTGGAAATAGTGCCACAAGGGAGCTTCGTATATTATGTAAACTTATTAGCGCACATCACGAGCCAGCGATTTCCTTGTTTTGGTATTTGCAACTTTGTGGCTCAAGTAGTGATTATGGGAGGAGAGCATATTGTCCATTTTTTCAAGAAAGCTAAAGTCGGTTGTGTCACCAGGTCGCAAGCATTCCTCGTCCATTAGTGCGACAATTCCTTTGTGCTTTTCCTCGATCAAATCACAAATGACTTTATTGTTGAAATAGTCAATGTGTTGCCACTCAATGCCTTCCTTTCTGTACTCCTCTTGCTCCTGCTTGAGTGTCAACTCGATAAATAACTGCTGAAGTTTCTCATTGCAGTAGTTAATGCAAAATTGTTCAAAGCTGGGCAAAAGAGTTGTACAAGAATCTATTTAATATGGTAATTTATATAATGGCTTGACAATACAAACAATATTTTTGCAAAGCTTTACAAAGCATCAATTTCTTCTATTTACCAATTTCTCTCGAAAATTTCAAATCCGTAGATATCCAAAATTCCCATTAGCGTCCGTTTCCCATCAAAATCGGACTTGAGTGAGTCATTGAGTCTGTGAACAAGCCAGCTGAACAGGCGCTCATACACAGCTTTCGACAGTGCATCTCTTGCATAGATGGATTGATCATAAGATAATGGAGATGTGACAAATTCTCCACGTGCCTCGATTGTTCGATGGGTAAGGGCTTTTGACAGCTTCTCTGTGGAGCATCCAAGTAACTGCATTCAAAAGAAAAGCGAAATGGATCCATTAAACTACTACAATTATCACCTTTTCACATAATGCGAACCATGTTACAATACTGATGTTAACGTACACCCAGACTTACACAAAGTGTATTTTTTCAATACATATTATTTATTACAACCTCAAAAATGCTGAACAATGTGTGAATTTAGTAGAACGCAAATGAATGTAGGAAATGACAACTTTTTCCTCTCAACTTACATATTACATACTTTTTGCATCATCATCGAAAATATCATGCACTATAACATGTAAACACTGTGAAGGATGGATGTAACATAAACTGATAAAATGAGATTGAGTATCCTAGGAAATACATTAGCTCAGGCTTTTAAATATGTATATAAACTGCGTTGCTCGGTAAAAACCCTACTATTGTAAATCCAATGTACATGTACGAAAACAAGAAACATTGATTTTTTACCATGATGATATGCAACGTTAAATGTATAAAAGTCGAAATGGTACAATATCATTATGTTTAACAACAATTAAAGAGACTCAACACCAGTCAGGAAATATTAAGTTGGCCCTGCTTGTGTTGCAAATTGCAATAAGAAGATCATATTTATATCTACAAGAACACACTCCAGTAATGCAAGAGTGCTATTGAAGGGAAACAAATTGCCTCCATCGTTATCGACATCAGCTCTTCTTCAACAGTTCACCTATCAGTATCAGTCAGTTTAATGAGGTATTTATGCAGATGAAAATCATTATATAAGCTCCATCAGTTCCATGTTACAAGAACCAATGTATTTCATCTTTGAGAAGTAAGCATGCAAGTAGGGGTAGCGAGAGCGACAAGAATACAAAAAAAGATACGTCATTCATAGTAAGCCACTACATCGTTGGGTTCAGTGATAGCTTCTCTGACTGTGACGTGACTGGAAGAGTATCCTAAATGGGTTTACTAGAGAAAATTTAAGACAACCGTTAAGGGAAAATCGAAGTAAACATGACACCAGGGTCATGATCATGGTGAAGTTAATGACGTGATGACCTCATTCATAAGCATTTTTTAAACCATATTATGAGATTTATTCAACCTGAGTGAATTTCATTATCTCCATATTATTCATGTAATCACCCATGTTTGGGTTTTGGCCTTACTTGAGCAGCAGTTTTGACAATATCTGCGGTGTTGATCTTTCCATAGTTCCCCTCTTGTTTAAACTTTATATTTCCCACGTGAAGTACGGCAGCAATAATGTGGAATACTTCATCGACTTCGGCGTCGTTGAACCCGACTCGTGACATTGCTTGCTTGACGACCTGGAATTGTTTTGCGTCATCTTGCCCCGCTGACTTGACTTGACCCTAAAATTACAAGTTTTTATCTCGGATAAGTAAAAACATCAACTATTATTGGGAGATTATTGTAATATGTAAAATATTACCAATTTTAAATAGTCGTAGTCTGTGACACTCCGGGTTAGACAAAGTTTTCCCAATGTGGTGTCATCAACGCCATTCAGAAGCTGGTAGAATATATGAAAGTTCCTTTCTCCCTGTGATTGCGAAACAACCCTGGATTTCTCCAAAAGATAGTTCAGGATATGGCCGCCAATTGGACTTCCCTATTTTTTGATGGTTAAATTAAGTACACACGTTTACATTGACGTTTCCACATTAATTATATTCAATTATTGAACGTATTCTTGTAGCTTGTCTTCCTGGACTATATATTTATCGCTCGTTTGATCATGCTTGCTCATGAGATCAATTGAGGCGTAAAAATTTAACAAGGTAAACTTGAAGGCTACCTAATTATATAGGTACGTAAATGTACACTCATTCATGTAAGTTATGTTAGCAATAAAAAATGAATTGTTTTACTGCTTTACTGACCCGAAAATCAAACTCAATGTCCATGTACTTTCCAAATCTACTGGAGTTATCATTTCTGTTGGTCTGAGCATTTCCAAATGCTTCCAACACTGGATTTGAGTACAGAAGCTTGTCTTTGGTCGACTCGACAGTGGAAACATGTTTGGACGCTGCTGCAATGTATTGCAAAATCTGCTTGGACGCCTCGGTTTTCCCTGATCCAGATTCCCCTATTAAATATATAGAGCGGACAAAATCATTATCATTTTAGCCACTAAAAGTTTTAATACTACCCCAAATTCCAAAAAAAAAAGTATACAATAAATTATGAAAAACACTGGAATATCATTAATGCTAATTTTGACACAAATTTGTACAAATTCATTCATTCGTATTTTTTAAGGGAATAATCTAAACAACCACAAAACGTCTGTTAACATATTATTCAATCGTATATGTATTTTTTCATATGCATATACATACAACATACATACATACATATCAACAACCTTCCATGTTCTTTAGACAAAGTTTTTTCACATAACAAGTAACAAGAAAAATAAACATGAAAGTGTGAACAAAATAAATACGTATGCATTTTGCGAGCTCTAATAACGTCATATAACGATTAAAATTATCTCTTGAATACTTTTTACAACAGCGCTTAGACGATTGAGCACTGAGACCATTTATTATTTTTAAGTGGATATATGGACAGACAGTTTTTTTTGCAAATAAATCAATACCATTAAAAAAAACTGTTTTAACAGTTACACTCCATATACTTAGATGGTTAAATCAAGATAAAAAAATCTATACTTTGTGAAGTCGAATAATGTAATGGTCATTTCATATAGGCATATGATGTGTCGTGTAATAATCATATAATTGTAGGCATTACGCTACATTAAACTACAAGATATATTTTTATTTGCTGAGATAAGTCAAGTTCAAGGTTTGTAAATTTCTAAAAGCACTTTACTATCTTTCACTGCACACTGTTAGTGCAGTTTATTGACTACCAAAAACATTTACTACCAATGAGATTATATGTATAAGCTCTAGTGCGACGATGCTTGTGTCTACGTGTGTGTGGGCATATAAGACTACTCTAGGTCAGTAAATAGTTGACCGGTTTATTAAATAATGGTACTATATACATAGGTTTCTCTTGTGTCAGCAAGGTATAAAGTTCTATAAACTTTCCGGTTCCTACATTAGTTGGTTTAGGAGTTGAGGAAGACAGATTCATTTTCTAGTGATTTTTTTTAAATACATAATACAATTAAACTCGATGAGTGAATTAATTAAAATACAATAAGGGTTTATAATTCGAATCCCATTTCCGAGTTGTGGTAATTTGTTAAAAGTTATTATTGTGGTTTTTTTATATTATTTTTTAGCCCAAATCAATTTGAATCATTGATAATCATATTTGACTTTTGGTAGTTAACTTATATCAGATTTTAAAAGGGGTTAATTTTTATTCAAACATTAAAAAATGTAATACAAAATTATAATGTGATGAACTAATGATGATCTTCATAATAGAAATACAAATCAGTGCTATCAATGATCTCCACACATTACAGTCAAAATACTAAATTTATTCTGTTCATCTTTCAATGAAATGATATTGCTAAATAGCAATAATTCGGGATAATTAAAACAAAATATAGGACATTGTTAACACATTTATATTAATATTTATATATCAAATAAGTTAAGCATTCTTCAGAGCAAGATGACCGACGAACATTTGGAATTTGTGACGTTTATTAAATTTTGTCCGTGAATGATGATTATGATTACAAACGTAAAGATACCATATTATTTTATGATTCAATTGAGAATCCATTTATTTGTTCTTACCTGAAATTAAAATGCATTGATCACGATTTTCCTCTCTGAGTTGTTTGTAGGCGTTGTCAGTCAACCCGAAACTGAAACAATAATTAACGCCATAAAGTAAAGCATTTTAGTAATTACATTTTTTTAAACCGCAATCTTGCTCAATAATACACCTATTTATATTTTTATACTTAGCTCCTCATTAACTCTTAATAATAATAATGTGGCTCTGTTGTACACATGTTATTTGTTGAGGTTTAGTATAAAAGCGTAAAGGAGCACAAAAGATATATGTTCAATTTAAAAACCATATAGGAAGAGCATTTATTACGTATGGCACCTGTAATTGGATTCGACGGGTGCATTTTTATTCCTACTTCTTAATTCACTTAATTGTGACTTATCATCGTGGAAACAGAAAGTGCATTTTATTACAATTTATCGCTCTGTAAATAAATATGAGTGATAGCATTTAAGCATTTTTTGTATAGAAAAAAAAGTGCATTCACTCAGTGCAGGAAATTCAGTAAATAATATGTAGCTTCTAAACGAATTTCGTGTTAACGCGAATGCTGGTTTGCACTATTTTATTTAAAAAAAAAATATATATACATATGAACACCAAGTTGTTAGTCAAGCTGAACTTTGCGCCCTTGCACCTGCACAAGAGGAACATGACCGATCGATGATGATAGTAAACACTACAAATAATATTATTATTATAATTACAAAGACGCACTTCAAAAAACGTGGTTATATTGCACTACTGTATAAAATAATTCACATCTTTGCCTTTGATTAGATTCACTTGCCTTATCCATGTACAAGTGCATGTTTTAATATACCTATTATAAATTTTATATTTCAATGTAATTTTGGGTTAATATTTGAACCAACTAGATATACCTACATGCATGCCTACTAACTTGCTGATTAATATCTTGGATCGAAAGATACAAGATTTAATGTGTAGTAATATAAGTAAGATTATTGTTATTATTATAAAGCGTTTCATTGATTTAGTGTGAAGTAAGGTTTAAGTATGTTTTTTTATACTGAAATTGTAGCAATTTCGTAACATTATGTATACAACAAAAAACACCTGCCGGCATGTTCATTAGCACAGTTGAAATATTATCATATTATGTACTTTACTTTTTAGTCAGTAATTTCAAATGGGAATTCGAATAATTTAATGGGCTGTGCTAGTGCACATTCTTTCTACAATATAATGTACAAGAATACCAATGATTGTATACTATTATACAATGAAGTACACAAGCAGTACATACATGATCTTTAAAAACATTAAGTACTCATAAAAAAAAGTTGTAAAAATGTCCACAACAAATGGTACTCACACATGAGGGGCCACTTCAATGTAATTGACATTGTAGTATTTTTTGATGGCATCCGCTCCATAAATCGGCAGCGTCTTGTAGGGATTAATGACAATTAATACTGGTCCAATATAAGTCTGCAAAAAAAGAAAATGTGTTAGTTTTGTATCTCCATAATAAAATGACACCGTATCAGTTGTCCGTAAGAATTAATGATAATATTATTTTAAATTTGTAAACATGCTATAACATTTGAATACAACATTAATTGATTGCATAATATGCCTAATAAACGAATGCTTTGCAAAATAAATAATAAGAAATTGCCAACGGTAATGTAAAATGTGGATCTCGGCCTCACTGTGTCGTTGGTCAGTGGTTTAAAAAAAAATGTATACATTTTGTGATCAAAGTTAAACGTAAGATATTGTGGCTGTTTAAATTTAAATTTTTATTAATTCATGTATTTGTGTACATTTGTTATCAAAAGTTGAACGCTCAATTCATTAATGCAATCTTTTTTTATAAATCAAAACATTATGAGCAGAAGGTGAGCATAAAGAAGGAAAGTGCATTTCATAATTACAACGCCTCCCTTTTCGATAACACTATCTTCCTTAAAGATTTTATGCGTGCTTTAATAATAATAATAATAATATGCTGTTGTTGTTTTAGGGGAAGTGCATTTCAACATTTTCCTTTATAATAATAATTATTGTATGAAGGAGGACTGTCTGAGGAGACAAGGTTCGTCATTGCGGTACACGCATTTAGAAATGTATTTCATGAAAATACAATATTAAATATTTTGCCCCATAAAAAAATGTACATGCAGAGAGCAGCTCGAGCTCATCATGTAATCGAAACAATTCATGGTTTGTTGGCCGTACATATTCAATATTATGGCATCTCACAAAAAAAAATCTTACCTATCCCAATCTTTTACGGATTATGAATGCAAGGCAAAAAAAAATTTCAAAAGATTATTATTATTATTATTATTATTATTATTATAAAGACTATATATAAACTCGATCAGCACACATGACGTAGATTTTTTGAATACAGGATGGTTATCGAATACCGGCAGCCCGGGTTGTTAAGCTGCTAGTTACATTATTTGTAGTATTTAATCTAGTAGTGCGTGCGGGTTATATGATGATGGTGATGATGATGATGGTTCTATATACGAGAATGCAAGCAAGCAAGCAAGCAAAGTAAGATAATGTTTAACATATCTGTTTTGACTACAAGAAAAGGAGCCAAGTGTTCAGGTAAATACCGTTTGTATTACATGCTGAATAAAAATACCCGACAATTGATCGAAATTATGATGCACCGTCAACCATCACCATCAGGCCTGCAATTGCCTTGCATTTCTTTATAAGCTGCCTGCATTTATTATTATGCTACAAAAAATTCTGCTCACAATCAAAGATGTATCATGCGTTTTTCTTCTTCTAAATATATTTTATTTCAAATTTAATGGGTTTGAAATTAAACTTAAGTGTAATTTCTTGCAGATGTTTGTTTGAGAGTTTGTTGGGAGAGATGAGAATGATGAGATATACATTCATTATTATGTTGGAGCCATCTTCTTCCGTTGCGCTTTTTGTTTCCAATGGCATGATAGGAAATTGAATTGATGAAACAATATACAGGAATGGTTGATGTGGTTAGTCTTTAGCATTCGCTTGAAAATGTTTTCTTCTTCTTGTGTGCAGCTCAAATAATAAAATGTTAATGCACATTAAATTGAATGACACACAATTGGCATTCAATGCAAACAACGTTCAATGAAAATCTGTGATGACGATGATGATGATGAGGATTATCATATGACATACTACAGTACAAAGCTTACTTTTCCACTTTGTGATTTTTTTCTTCTGTTGTGCATGCATTAGCTCATTTATTACAAAGGATTACAGCTTTTTTTCTTGGTGCTGCTACAGCAGCAGCAGCACCAACACCACCTCCCCTTCTAATATTATTATTGCCGTATATCATTCATCATATATTTATATTCATGCCCACCACAACACTTTACTCCTCAGTATCGAATAGTTCGCTTTGATTCATAAATAAAGTAATTTAAATACTTTCACCTTTTCTGCAGCATGCCCTATTGTGCCAATAGCATGTTATTTACTCCCTGCCATTTTCGTAACATGTGTGCTAAAAAAAGACTGTAAAAATCAGCAATGTCATCAGTGCAGTTTTGAAAGTCATAAATTAAAACTCTTTACATCCCAAAGCTCCATTGTATTGATTATAAATGCATATATCGTTCTTATTGCAATGATTTATATCTCTCCACTTCGACTCGAAAAAAATTTCTCGACAATTGATCACATGTGGTCATTTATTTTCTCAATGGTGCCACGCTGCTGCAGCAGAAAATCATAGAATGTTTTGTAAAAGTGATGGGGCTGACCACAAAAAAAATTAGTTTCGAATGTACTTTAAAAAAAAATAGAATGCCAGCATTGCAGAATGGAACTTGTCTTAATGAGAGTTGGCAATCTTCAACGGTGTGACTGAGAAGCTAATCTTGTGTCATGGTTTATAATTGTATATACCTATACGCTTATGAAATCGATGCAGCGTAGGTTGCAGTGCCTATGTTTGCACAAAAACGGAGGAACATATTATAATGTATGAATAGTTATCTTAGAAGATTAATCGTTTACATTAACACAGGCGATCTCCCTTCGTTTAATGTAAACATGGCATTTGCCCTTTATCTAAGTCACCTGTGCTTCTAATTAGTCATATTATGCAAGCTATTTGGTTGAGGTCGACATGCAGGTAAGTGCAGGTGGACGGCAGAGTGACAACTGCTAAACATAACTATGACAAGCTGTACCGTTGACGTCTTTTTTTGTTTCGAAAATCAGGTCCTGTACTGTGCATCACACCAATAATGAAATGAATAGCTACACTATTTTTAGAGGAGGATGCAAGGTCTTATGGGGTAAGGGTTATTGGGGGTAAGCATGCTAAAACTTCCCAAAGACCTCCCAATATATTCAATAAAACCCAAAATTATGTAACATTTAAAAACTCGCCCATCATAACAAAAACTCACATTAATTTTGCTTGCATGATTAGTATTGTTTTTAAAAAAAGTGCAAAGTATTACTTTGTTTTGTATCACGTTGCTAATTTTTATCCTCTTTCGTTCTATAGTAAATTGCTAGTAGTAGCAACTTGAACGGTTACGATAGATTTTGAAGACGAGAAAGAAGATCGAAGGAGGGGCTGCCACAGCCATGCTGACGACGAGGCTTGAACAACGACAATGGAAAAAGCTACCACTGCACGCCCATAAGTGTTGAAAAAAAAGAACAGTAAGAATAAAAAGCAACCATTCCCATTATTCATATTGCTGCAGTTTTTGTGACATAAGGTCAGTTTCATTGTTGTTGACTTTTTCTGTAACGAAGCTTCTTAAGTTGTTGCAACACAAAATAAATATGGCTTGAAATATAGAATTTGGGTTAAAAATAAGCACCACACATCATATGCGCACATTCAGTCCAAATTTGTTGGGCAAGCACAGTTATGCCCACAAAAAAAAAGATGACGATGATGATGATGCAGCAATGGGAATGAGAGGATGTCAACATGCATAGTTAAAACATGATAAATGGCTGACTTCTAATATTTTTACAGTTCATTATTTGTTTTTAACCATCATCATGATGGCTGGTTTGTTTACAGCTATTTGTCAGACTGCTGTGAGGGATTTTTAGTGTTGTTTGAGGAAAACGCTTTTAAGAAAGCATATCGCTTGTAAATTTATTATAATATCTATTGCTCTCTGGGATATGAAGACGTCAAAAAATTGAGCTACATCAACCAAAGCTAAACCATTAAACGTCTCCTCCGTATGACGTGGAATGTTGAATGTAATAATTGATATATAACAAGTACAATTAATAATTGATTCGTCAATTTTTTTAGAGCTTTTTGAGTGAGGTGGAGTTGTCAGATTCCCTTCAGCAATTGCCTCTAATAAGTACACTACGACCGTTGACCGTTGATAAACTGTAATGATATGTAAGGACATCACCAACATACAAATTACATTCTCCAAATGCTGTCCATGTGCTATAGATTGCTATTGTAACAAAATTTTCCTAACATTTAAATACTACATTAAATATAGGTACCTACATAATATGCGTGCGTAATATACCTATTTTTATATCTATGATATCTTTTTTTAGCTTACTCAACCGCAAATTCTGATACATAACAATACTATAATATGATCCTGTATTGAAAATCTAGCGATTAGAACATTTACTACTTAGTATTTTCCTTTTAATGATAAGTACTTCAAGTGTATATAAGAATACTAAAAGTAGGAAACAAAAGTACAAAAAAAAAAGAATTTAATAGAATATGACGGAACAAATATACATAATAATAAAATGTACCTACGTATATGCAGTATGCGTATTTCCTTGAAATTATCATTATATACACACACCTATATAGATATGTAGCATGATTTGATGATATTATAATTTTTTGTATTATAGTAAGTGCAAGCGTATTATGAAAGCATTTTTTATTACTGTACTCAAGTGCTGCTCAGTGAGTCTTTAATTTTTTTTGTAAGATGTCCATTTCAAAAAAATGTATACCTAACTGTTTATTAAAAAGTTTTGAAAGTCAAAAGAGGACCTTAATGATGATATGATGAAGAAACGTTTTCTTCCAGCAGCAGGCAACGCCCAGAAACACAAGTCATAATAATTCTGACTACATGTAACTGCTTTCGAGGTGTGTACAAAAAAAAAGATCAAATAACGGTATCATGACCACATTTCTCATATGCGCTGACATTCATCTTATCAATTGTCCCACCATTTTTTCTGTTTCATAGTCACGTACGATCATGTTTACACCCTCTCACTGTAAAAGGATTGAAGGCACATCATTGTTACTCTCTAAGTTGTTAATTCGAACATTACATATTGCAATGTCAAAAATAATGTATGCACAACCAGTAAGTTCCGGCTGTTGCTTTTTTATCAGCAGCAGCAGCAGCAGAAGCAACACTTTTTTTTTATTTGACAGACATTTACCTCGTAAGGTACATCCTCACACGAGTATAACATTTATGATGACAATATTTTCAATTGTTCAAACGTCCATATTATCAAGGTTTACTTATTTTGCAATGATAAGATGATGAGGGAAGCGAGTTGTTGTCACGCATGGTAAGGATGACAATGGTTGACGATTTGATGACGATGACTCCGATAACAGAACCAATGCCATACACTTTGCTTGATAGAATAGATATAGTATAGGTAACTGTTTCAGGCGTTGATGGAACATCTGCTTGCTTGGTTTGGTTGCACATTTATTTATTTTATTTTATTTTTTGTAATTTTGTCTCTCTCTCTCTCTTCCTCTATAACCTAACCGTTTTCTCATTTTCGTCTTGCATGAAAAAAATTCAATGAAAAATATATATTACTATATGTGTAGTGATTATGTCTGGGCAGCAACAACAGCTTTTATAAAAACCGAGATAAATCCACACTGATTAGATAACAGCACCTCGCATGGGGATAAGTTAATTCCCAGTACTTAGAATGATTACATTAACTGGAATTTTTGTTACGCATTCATACTAGTTGCCAATACAGTTTTCGCTTTGTTATAAAAAAAATAGCCTTGCTTGGCTTGACATTTTTCAGTGAATATGATGAAACTTTGAAAGCAGCATATATATGTATCATCCCCACGCTTTTTAATAATAAAAACATACAGACAGCTGCAAAAGCATGAGAAAAGGGTGTGAAAAAAAGGTTACAATCAATCGCAAGATATAGTGTGACTTCATTATCGACGTGTACAAGGTTAGCGATGAAAACAAATGGCTTTAACTGATATCTCCGTGTGAATCATTCACTTACTCAGCGTCTAAAATTAATGTATGAATAAAAACATGTGAAATAAAGCTTCTTTTACTGTTACAATAACTATAAAATATGCACATGTATGAGCATCTTCCACTTAAATCTGGAAACTGAGACAAGCACAAAAAATTCATGCATATTTCATCAAAATCATTCGAGTTTAACCATGATCATGATCCCTCTTTTAACGTTACCATATATACAACTCGTATATTTGGATCAGAATATATATGGTTATAAATTTGCAAAATTTATTTTTGTTGAAAATGCTTTTCTGCGAATGTAATTATAGATATGATGCACGTGTTTTAGTTTTAAATCAACTTATGAACTGTGAATTTTTATTTTAAAATTGCATTTTTAATCTTCTCATGTTTTCTGTACAAAAAAAGTAAGGCACACACTGGCACATACAATCAATGCAAAATCATTATTATTTATATATATCAGATTTTTCACAGATTGAACACCAGTTTTGCATAAATAATGCAGAATTTCAAGGTTAAATTTGTAAACGAAAAGAGCAGAAAGTATTTTGAAAAAAAAAAAGATATCAGTTTAAACAGACACTCCTGACAGCGTGACAGACTTTTCATCTGAAATCCGCAACAACATCAGCAGCTCAGCTCACACTCACTCTACTCAACTTCAACGTTAAATACTTGAAGGCTTGAATAATATCTTGCCTAAGCTGAGGGGAATGATGATGAAACGTGTGCATTGCATTACATCGATGTGCATTTAAATTATTATTATTAATAATAATATTTTTTTGCAAAATAAAATTCATTTTATCGTCTGTCTCGTGAAAAAATATACCACAGGTTATGTGGTAAATGTTTAATGTGTTTGTTGAATGATAATTATTATTACAATGGAAATATAAAAAGGATGATAAGCTTGAGTTTCAATGCGATGGTCAGTTCTTGAACTGAAAGTGTGTATTTCATAGCACTATCTGAGTAGAACCAAATGAAGCAAGCCTTCTTGTCACCCGAAGACATATGAAATGCCTTATGGCTCATAGAAAATTGTATACAACAACATTTACGGCATTATGTGCTTTTTTGCCATAAAATTTTTTTTGCCAAGATAGTATATGCAGCAACAAAGCTGATTATAACGAAATAAGGATCATAATATTAAGATTCTTAAAAGAAAATGGAAGATGCCTTAGGGCTATGATCACAACGACGAGATTTAATCAGCCACTTATTTATATGCTTTTTTTTTAAATCCCAGCCAGAAATCACCTAATTTTATGTTCCTCTAATGCACATTTTGACGTAAAAATCATACTAAAGATGCTTATCAAGTTAAATAATAAGGTATTATTATTAAGATTTATGAAACTAAAACTTTAAAAAAATGCATTATAAGCGATGCTAACGCCAATAAATTAAACACATATTTATACCTATTTACTATAATCATTAAACGCACTTCAAGGATTTTTCATTATTATTATTATTATTTTAAAGTGACCAATCTGACTGAGCTTTTGAACGTATGCTTTTTTTGTTATTTTGATTTAATGTTTTTCTTCTCAAATTGCAATATTTTATGCACGTCTTTCATTATGACGTTATGAAATATCGATGGTGTTAATGATTTATTTCTTTTTTTCATAAGAATGGGGCAATATAGTACAAACAGCGCATGATCAAATCCATTTTTACTTTATCTAAATGGATGTTGTTCGGAGGGTTTCTAATTTTAGCGGGTCCAACATACCTTTAATCTATCGTCGTAATTATTTATTATTATACTTCCATGCTAACATCAAAAAATATTGTTATCAGACTATGATTCACATATTTAGGTATTTCTGTGCTCATGTTGAGATGCTGCTGCTGTAGGGTAAAAGTCAAGGGAAAAAAATCTGATAACTTTAAGAGCAAAAACAAGCAGTTCCTTTCTCATTTTTATCAAGAATACATAAAATCTCTGAAAGATGACTAATTTTGGATGATAAATCTAGTTGCTAACCTCAAAAGAAGAATGTACAATGACCTCACAATGGGCTTTTAATGGTTATTATGGACGACACGACACTAGAAGAAAACCGTATATGTATGTAATATGATGTGCATGTGCGCTTACTTTACAATTTTACATTATATGCGCACACCCTCCCTCATTCACATTTTTACTTGTTGCAACAACCCTTTCCCATGTAAGGTTTTAAAACGTTTAGCAAGTCATAAACAACTGAGATTTAAAAAGAACATGTTATGCTTTAAAAAGAAAAAAGAAAAAAAATCTCAAGAGATAAAGAAAAGAAAGAAGCAAAAAAAGTCTTACATAGATTGTGTCACCACGAAAGCGTTTGCGAAGATTCTCAATGAACTCGTCAGTGTTGTCTGGGTCATCCAAAAGGACAGCATCCGCGACACCAACTGCATCACGGTTCTCTAGAGCATTTTCCATCCGCATCTTGAAAGATATGTTGTGAACTACTTCACCGTTAACGCTAGATATATAGTGTTTTTGTTGTACCCCTCCCGGCAAAATGCTTTGATTTTGATAAAATCAAACAAAAAAAACTTTTCCTAATGTAGAGCTACAACGAGTTTTTTTTTGTAAAGGCTAAATAATTTCTTGTGATAAAACAAAATTATTTTAACCCAACTTACTGTTTTAAAACTCTGCTATAACAATATTCACAGTTTGATGAACATGGATATCAGAAATTTAAGTATAAAGCAGCTGATGACGATGATGATGATAAGCGGATGATTTCCACTTAAAACATTGTCCAACAACAGACAAGTTATAATAACGAACCAAAGGCCGCCTGCAACACTACAAACATCACGACTCAGCCTCTCCTGATATTTTAGCTTTAAGTGAAGTTCACAACACCAAAACCAGGACTAAATAAAATGAGTTAAGGCACGACGACTCTAAAGTAATTTACACGAAAAAGGGAAGATAAACACCCAAAAAAAATCTTATCAAAAAAACCCGCGTCACGCGAATTCTTTTGAGGGTCACAGTCACATATCACCACAATCACTCGCAAAAATACACATACACAATAATATTGTACTTGCCTATATTTTGCATGAGTAAAACAATGCTCTTGTACTACTACTATTACTACTGCAGCTTGCTGCTTTACAAAATTACTTTGTGTAACATGTAGGCAGCATAAAAAAAACAATGATAATACAAGTATATTTACTTCACTCTTTATCCGATCCGACAACCGTACTACTCTCACACACTCGGTTAGTTAAGCACGTTGTTGTTTGAGAATGATGATGATAAGATGATGATGATATCGTGGACGCCGTTATTGGTAACTCATCATAATCAAATATAAAGAAATGTGTGTAAAGAGTCAACAGTCAGTCATCAGCAGCATCAGACAATAATAGACAGCAGCAATAACAACAACTGGGCGAGAGCGCTCTGTCAGGATTCACTTTGACGCAGCTGATCATTTTTACTTCTGAAATAACAATGCAATTTTATAATTATATATTATATTAAAATCTTTGTTGTTGATGATGATGATGATAATGATTTTAATTTATGCATTTATTATGAAGGGTTTTGTCGGCAAATAAACTTAAATACTGAATATGGTTGTGTATGAAATGAAATAAAAAGTAAGTTATATTGGCGTAGATTGTAGATTTAGATTGGTAGAGTGATCGTGTTCTATGAGAGCATACACAGATATTAGACCTATACACCATCACCAAAGAATTAAAAAAAATATATATACCTATATAGAAATATGATGAATACACGATGATGCATTAGTGAGGTTAATATATTTATATGTATTTGTACATAGTGGCTCAATCTAATTGTAAGAAAATTCAAATAACTTGATGATGAATTCCTCAGGGTCAGCAGAGGAATAACCAGCGGTTATTAAAACCACTACTACCACATCCCCTCTTTTCGGCACAAAATAGTTTACAAACTAAACAACAGACATTTTTTTTAGCAATTCATAAATTCCATTTTACTAAGTTTCGCAACGTTTTTTTATGTGTGTAAATGTACAAATCAAAATTAAGTGGCAAACGAAGCAACAAATTTTTTCGAGTGTGGACTATATAGAAAGTCAGTGGAACAGGACATGGAAAAATTGTACCGTGTTGTAATGGTGATATGATTGGGTTTTTTTTTTGAATTATTGCGATAAGATAAGTCATATCACAGTATTCACAGTAATTACAATTGTACTATATATAAAGTGGCATAAACGTGTCAAGTAGAAAACAAGTATGTAGTAGACAGAGAGCTTGTAAGTAAGTATTGATAAATAAGTATTACTGTTGGGAGCTGATAAAAAATTTGCAATTAAATACACATATTAATACATGCAGCGAGAGATACTAACTACACAACGAGAAATACTGTTTTTGTGGCTAAATTAATGCTCTTGTGTTGCCCTTTGCACTAACTGTCATCATGACTATGACCATCATCAAAAAGTCAAATAATTGAATAAGAATGCAAAAAAAAAAAAATTCTACATGATCACAGAAGACAATGCAAATATTTCACTATTGACTCTTATCAGCATTTTATTTTACGGTAATTTATTTTAGTGGGTTAGTGCTGCTGATGATGATGATGATGAGACGACTTTTGTGAGAGTAGCCAACACAGAGAACAATTACTAGTATCACCAGATAAGTCATGAATATTCATGATGATAACTGAAAATCATTGATGATTATGATTTATGATTGATTTGGTGAAGAAAAAGAATACATTAGTTGGTATAAAAGGATTGCTGATTGAAAGCTTCATTTCGAAATTTAATTTAACGTCACAGTAGTAGGTAAATACTTTTCAGAATCCCAATTCTTTATCAAACCAAAGTCAAACACAAAAAAAACACAAGAATTTTACAATCATTCGTCACTTGCACTTGAGCAAATAAGAATAATAGCAACTTCAAACTTCACTTGCATTACATATACAGAATACAGATATGCATGCATACAATAATGCAGCACACACTCTTTTAGCCCACCTACTTTATAAAAAACCCAACTGCTGTTCCTCTTTTCTTCCTTTGTTGTTCTTTTTTTTTCGTTGTAACAAGTTCCAGAGTAAGCTGGAAACTGAGGGCCGCACTGCTATTTAAGCAGCAGCTAAGCTCTACCCACTCAACGACTCAACACAATTTCTATAGATCTATAAGCGTGTCTGCTAGTCGGCTCTGTCGGTAAAACCGAATTAGATAATAATAATATTAATGAATACTGTCTTCTTGATTTCTGGCAAGTGAACACAGGAAACTAGGCTAATGGAAGCTAACGCTGGATGCAGTCACTCAGTCAGATATTTTCCATTTTAACGACAAAATGTATTTTACATGTGCTATGATTACTCACAATAGAACAAAATGGATGCTATACATTTTATTTCCGTTACCATGAAGGGATTATATTGCTACCATTTTCTCCCGTTACTATCATTATTATTGACTGTTCATCCGCCATCACCACCATCATAAACGTGTAATCAATCAACTCAGAAACCATTTTGGCTCATTTTGGACAGGAAACTTATTAAATTAAATTATGTAAAATATGTATACCTATGTGGGTATGCAATACTACTATTTGTATTATATTATATTGCAAATTTAATTTTTATAAAATAAATTACCGAGAGAGTATTTATTACCTGCTGAACTGAACCACACACACTTGTTCTACATCATAGTATGGAGGAGACTACAAGGAATATAATATTATTCTACATAATAATACATTTATACATATATACATATTAGCTGTGCGTAGTTTCCTATTTCATAAAGACTATTATTAAGAAAGGTCCATTTACTATAAGGCTCCAACTTAAGGATGCTTTTATCTGTTTTATCTGATAAATATTCAAATATTTTAGCATGTAATCGAAAATCACTTCTCGTCCTCCTACTTCCTACTTAAGAATATAAATATACCTAATGGATTAATCTGCAAAGCAAGTCCAGAGAATCGCTCTCACTTAGTCAAATCGGTGAACATGTATCATGCGAATAATGATCTAATGCAAATTTTCATAAAATGCAAAAGGACCACAAAATATTACGCCCGTTAACTTAACAAAACTTTGTTTACTTTATTGACGTGGTTGGTGATGATGTCCAAGAGAGAAGAGCTCCTCACTGCTACATACTCTACTACTGCTGCTGCTTAGCTTGTCAGCAGCACAACTGAAAGGAGGAGATCGTTTCCTGAGATTTTTAGTCTGTTCTTTAGCTTTTTGCTGCAAATGTGTGTGTGTGTGTGTGTGAGTTGAACGTTTTTAACGATAGAAAATGAATAGGTAGCTAGGTAAATGTATGTTAGGTAGGTAGGATACATAAAACCAAACAACGTTCTGCTACGGTGTAGATCTTAACCGACAGCTCGCCAAAAGAAGACTGACTTGACAGGTAGCAGAAGCAATTGCATTTGTTGTATTAGATTTATTATTGTTGTTGTACAAAAAAAATTCTTTTCTGACTACCAGACGAGATCGAGAGATGTTATTATTATTGCGCTTAGTTCGGTGGTGGTGGAATATTCAAGTGCTTTACTTGGTTTAGTCTGCCCTGTCTGCACTATGTGTTGTAATAATGGTCTTCTGAGGAGCATCAACGAATATATTTGGTGTATGAAAAAGAGCAAGCCGACTCTAGAGAGATAGACCAACTTAACTGCCAATGCAGCGAAACATAAAGAAAATAATAAATATGTAATGAAATGTTCCTTACGCGATAAAAGGCAGTTTTTTTTGAATTCGAAAGGTAACTTTGTGCACTACAGCTCATATTATGGTGTACATTATGTAGATATATACATTAGACAGCAATAATACATACAGAATGATTTTCTTGCTGCAAACAATGTGGCATGCAATGCAGCACGCTTCCCTATATCCACGCACAAAAATGGTTTAACATCTCTTTTCTGTCAGTCTTTTATGAAATTTGTAAATACTCTGTGGCTTTTAGGTATGCATATTTAGCTAGAAAAACAGTTTTACATCATTGCATTTTTTTATAGCTGCGAAATATATGTATTGAGATGTCGATTCCGACCAAATGAGTTCAAATGTATAAAGTTTAAAACAATAAATTATATAATTTAATGATATAATGGTCGTCTTTATTAAAACTGAAGTTGCGAAACGCAGCTCAGTAACTTTATGATTTACTCTGGTTCGTAGTGGGGTACGTAGCTTTGTTTGTACAACATGGATCTGCAATCCAAAACGGTTTTAGAATCATTTTCTTATTAATACTTCCTTCGATAGGATGTCAATTGTCCATTAAAGTTCTCATGAGTATCAAATAGCAAAGCTTCAACTTGAGTAACCGGGATGGGATGACGCTTCAATAAAATTAAGCTCAAGAATGTTACTTTCCACATACAAAAAAAGATGTTGTTGACTGCCATGGGTGCTAAAAAGAACGCACACATTAAAAAGATAATGGTACACTATAGAAATCTGTAAAAGAGTACTTTTTACATTTGTTGCTGCTTCGTTACTTTGTTATCCCGTTTAAATGCCCATTATTATGATGGAACCAATAATTACTTTTTTGTTGTGTTAGCGTAATGGTAGGATGTAAATGGGTAGAGTTCGTGGCGGTGGCAGTGATAAGGCGGTGGCATCCTCACCCTCGCCATTTACGTGAGCAAAGATTCTCTTAAAACATGGCCATTTACAAATGCAAATTAATATTCTTTTAGGTTGTGTGTATGCGCATGGTATGGTAATACTAGGCGGTGCGGTGGTGGTGGTGGTGCTGATGTAAAATGCAGAGTTTGTAGAGGTGCGTTTCCTATTCAATACATATTATTATTATGTGTATAAATATTATATTTTGTTGTAAATTCATATTTTTTTGTAGTTGTACTGGCAAGTAATTCTTTTGATGCTAATGATGATGGTAGTATTGCCAGTACACATTTTTGCTATTTGCAACATGGTATGCATATAATATATCCTCAGCACGAGCTCATGAACTCTTAACAATAAAATTAAAAAAATCTTCTAAATGGATCATGATGATGATGTTGATATGATGATGGTGAAGGATGAGGTAACTGGGAGTGAGTGAACCAGCCATTATCACTTGAACGTCTGCCTGTTGATTTAAGTAAATAATACAAATAAGGTCCTTTTCTCTTTCTTCTTTTTATTCCGCTGAAACTTTTTAAGTGGTTAATGACATATTTCATTGTGGTTAGAATTGTTATGGCTAATGATTGATGTTCAAGTAAACAATTCTGCCATTAAATTTGAGAGCAATACTTATATCAAGTGAGCCAAAGTAGTAGCATGGGCCTGAAATTCAGAGACTCTGAATGTAGATTATTATGTAAATGGTAAAAATGTAAGTAAAAGCTTAGATTTTATTTTTCATCTATCTATTGTATGTATGTAATAGTTGATGGAAGTAATGTAGTATGTGTTGCGTATATAGGTATCTCTAGTTGATGCTTCTGGCAGAATATTTCGTGGCTTGATTGACATCACGGAAAACACGAATGCAGTTGTATTTGTAATACAAAAATGCCAACAATGATGAGACCTGAATGAAAAAAAAAAGATGGAAACGCTTAATTGAACATGTATTATTATTATTATTATTACTAATAGTATGTTGAGTACTACTACTAAATATATATCGACCTAAAAATATGGATTGATGAGTCTCCTTGTGTTGTAAAGTAATAAACAGAGTTCATAATAATATTGCTCCTTTCAAATTTTTGTACACAAATCATAAAAAAATATTAAATATCGTTGTTCAATTTTTTTTTTGAGAAAGGTATATACATAAATACATGTATGTATACATGCGAGTGCCAGTGCCAGCCAAAGCATGTACGAAAATGACTAGATTGATTGGTAAATGAGTTGGTGCGGTTGATATTCTGGTTGCAACTTGCAACATACAATATGCATGCACCTTAAGTTATATAATGTCTGCGGAAAAAGTAAATGTGATTACATGGGTTTATGTACATTCACTTTTTTTTTTATAAATTCACATGTAAAAAAATGGAAATAAATGTTATAAAAGCATACCTAAAATAATGCTATATATTTATATGTCCAAATCAGTGCAAATTGTTTGCATACTTAGAAACACAATTTCTGTACAACATTGTTGATAAACGTATTTGGGTGATTTTATGTGTTCTTTACATTTCTCTTCACAAATGACATGAAACTTTGACAAATTAACATAATATCAACGAAGCATTGTTAAAAGTTACTTTAAGTGCTTGTTGTTTTGTCCAACTGTCCATGTTATATGACCAGAAAAATCTTCATTTCCTGTTGCTTTTTTTAGTCGAATTTTTCAACCTTGCTTCAAACTTTTAAAAAGGTTGCTTATCGACGTATTAACTAATATACATAGGTATATACTGTTACCGCGTGTTATATAACGTCGCTTATGCTACTTTGATACTTTTTTTGTAAGCAAACAAAGAATGGGCGAAAAATGTGTTGTGCAGAAAACAACATAATATTTTTTTCTCTCTGTTATTTCAGATCGTAACCACACGTTGGATAAGATGATGCAGTATTTTGTGCTACTTAAAAATTATTTAACCTCTTAAAGAGGATACGGAAATTGTTCAGGGGTAAATTCATAAGTGTTAAAAAAAGCATTTGTACAATAATGCACTCACCATAATGCAAAAATCTTTGAAGAAGGTTAACGCCCATTGCATTTGTAAGTAACTTTTGATGATTTCTGCATTGTTGTGAATGAGTGTGTGTGTGTGTGTGATGTTGCTGTGACAACGACAACAAGCAATAGCGCAACAATCTCTCTCTAGTTTTGGGAGGATGTTGTGTGTTTGCATGTTTTAGTTAAGTAATTGTAATTACGTTTCTATTTTATGTTCACGTACAAAATATTATGTTTTTCGCAGATTTGAATGCAATAAAAATGCATTCCCTCAATTTTACGTAATTTTAAATGAAAATAGATCTCTACGAGTGCATATAATTTGCAATTATGAACCGTAATAAGCACTTTCGACTAATGAAAGTTAATATTATTATGATGATGATGATAATCGTAAAGCAGTTACTTAAGTAGTTAAGTAATAGTTATGCATACATATCACATACATCATGCCGAAAGTACCTCTGCCGGTCTATATATATAATTTATAACGATATTTATGTCACTTGGAAATGAAGGGTAAAGGCACACAACTCCTAATTATTCTGAATAAATAAAACAAATGCATTAAGTAAAGCTACATGCTGCTGTATAATTTTCAAAAGACAGGAATTATGATTCTTGCTTCATTTTAAAAAAAACATTTGAAAATTTTCCAAACTGATCGGATCATAAACATTTTTAATGCACTTTTGCGTTTACTTTGTACCTTACACAATGTGCTTTCAAGGTAAAAACAATGGGGGAAAAGACTTTACTGCAACTGGAGTAATTTTATATGAAAATTAAAAGTTAGCTCAACCTTAACGGATACAGCATACGGTTATTTAGCCCAAATTGGATTATAAAAGTGAAAAATAACCATGCAGCCATTTTTCAGTGCCTATAAATATGACGTAATTAATTTGTGGTGACCAAAATAAAATCAACAACAATGAGTGCGAGGTTCTCGCGTCAGAACAGAAATGCTTGCATTGCAAAATATATGGTGTTTTATTATTTACAACTTAATTGCTTGTATATTCCAGAATTAACAACATTGGCCGTTGTAATAATCAAAAGTTAGTTATTAAATGCGGTGAAGAGAGGATTTTTAGGTGACTTCCTGTTAACCCTCCTGTTACCCATCCACTTGAGGCCATCGATAATAAGACGGTTTTGAATCTCATTGTCAAAGGTATGTGAGAGCTCCTGGTTATTGTCTTCATATGCAATATCATTATGCCCCATGTTGACGTACAACATGTTGTAGTTCTTGTTGGTCCAAACCACTGGATAATATCCATCATACCATATTTCCCAGGGATTTGGTCCGGTACCTAGGGGGAAGCTGTCAGGATGGATTGAAAGAAGAATTTGAATGTTGTTGTTTTGGGTAAGATCCTTGGACCATTTGTACCATTCATTGGGTTGGGAAGAGAATTTATTTGGGAGACGAGCCACGGCTGGGTGACTAGGAGCTTCATTCTGAAATAATTTCACAAATTAAGTCTGACAGATGTAGATTTGATCTTACAAATATAGCTGTTTGTTATGCTCATCAGAAAAAGAGTTATGGACTGAAGGAAATTTTTTGTTGTGAACTGTAACTGTAATTAATCCATTTTCGACCCTTGTTCCGAGTTTTGAATTTTTTGGGGATTAAAACTCTTTGCTTTAATTACAGCAGTCCTGAATAAAACTAATATACGGATATAAATATATTTGTAAATACCTTCAAAACAGCAGACGTTGGTCGCCAAGTGTTTCCAACGTAATCCCCAGTTCCGAGGAAAGTATTGTGGTACCACGACCATTCTCCATTATTCTGAGTAAATGCAGATACGTGATACCCAATAAATCCGCCTCCATTTTCTATGAATCTCTGGAATGCATTTCGTTGATTCGAGTCTTGTGGCAGGTCATCTAAGAACATGATGACGTCATAATTGTTCAGGTAATTGTCATTGATCTTACTCCAGTCCGTTGTGGATTCATAGGTGAATCCATGTTCATTTTGGATGGTGGGGAAGTACCGATTACAATCCCGGGTGAAACTGATGTGGGCCAAGTCCCATGTACCATGATAGAACGCGAGAACCTTAAAAGCTTCAACCGAACTCTGAAAATATTAGTAAAAAATATATGACATAATTATATGTACACATTTTCAAGCCACTCTAAGGATTTGTGACAAAAGTGGCATGCACCAAGTTACCTGTTGGGAAAAGATTCCCAGCATCAACAAAAGGATGGATCCCTTAACAGACAACATGGTTTACAGTGGGATGATACAACTCGAGTGATCATCAAAAATGGATGTTGTTTACAAAATGATCTTGAAACTGCTTTAAATACGAAACTTGTCTGTTATCTTTACCACACAACATGTCATGCCACTGTCACTGGCAATGTAAGTACCTGACCGTGGTAACGGCACCAGTAGTGAACGGATTGATTGACATGGATGAAACTCTGAAAAGCTTTGTTTTTGCCTATAAACAGATCTCTTGTGTGACAAATAATAATCTTCAGATTATAATCAATTTCAAGTGGCAGATGCCCTAATCAGTTGTCTCGTTAAAATACAATATTATTTCATATTATGCACATTAGCCAGGCCCATTGTATATCTTCGTATTTTAAAATCTGGAATCATTGGAATGGAGCGCTCAAGAATATTGTATCACAAGTACTTTAATAATGATGTGCATGCTAGTGAAATAAATTATATGATTTTCTAATGGAATTTTATGATTGGGTGATTTAAACTTATCCAGAATCTATTATGACATGACTGAAAGTGTCAACTTACAGTAATTCATCATCAATATGGGATTAAAATGTTTCCCAGCGAAGTGAACCTTGAAGTGTCATTTATCATGCTTAAAATAATCGGAGACTCCTCCTCCATTTTGAAATTGTTGTTCTTGGCAAAGTGAATAGAGCAAATTAAATGAGAAAATTGCACGCTACATAAAAGTGTGTAAATAAGATAAGTATTTTATTTTCCGTGTTGACTGATTAATGAACCCACAAACTGGTATGAAGTTTTGCTTTACATGAAGGTGAAGAAGATATGAGCTATTTAGAGCTGTATAAATTTAATGTAATATGCGATGATGATATGGAAAAGAATGATGAAAAATAAATACAAGTGTGTTGAAATATTTATATGCACAAAAGATGCAAATAATTTTTAAAAAATCACATCCAAAATATTTTTGTTTTTTTCTTCTTTTGTGGCATTTGTAGCGTCATTTAATTTTAATCGTCAAAAATAATGATTATAAAAACATAACAGCACGCAATCAACTGTCATCTTTAAGGGGTTAGACGTTTCAACTTACGGAAAATTAACATTATATACTTACATACATTTATATAATTATTATTATTCATTAATACATTTCTAAAAAATCAGTCTAAAAATACATTTACCATTAAAATTACACGAAATTAATGACTTGGACAAAATGCTTTCGACCTTTGAAGGGTTTAACAAATAAACCTGCTTTCGCTTGGTCAGACTATGTATATTACTTGTGATGTGGGTGATGCTTGCTGGGACTAATAGAACCAATTTTCTTTCTGAAAGACGAGCCGTGTTCCTTACAAAACAGTTTTTTTTTTAAATTTCTTAAAACATTGTTGTTCCTTTTTTTGTTCTATAATCTTTACACGAGCATCACAAAAAAAATCATTTAATATTTTTTTCCATGTCTGACTGTAACTGACTCAAAAACTTCCTCTCTTCCGACAACAACAACACCTTCAGGACAAGAACGAAAAGGCATAATAATATGTTTCTCGTTAAATCAACGGCTAAAGGAACTAAGCAAGCAAGATTGAGTTATTTGATTATTATTATTATATATGGCAACTTAGTAACAGTGTAAACTGAAGATGTTATTGTAAAATATTAGCTGAGAATCTAGTTTTCCAAGAAGACCATGAACAAAAAAAACAGATTGATTAAATATAGAAACATAGGAGAACAGAAAAAAATTTAAAGATTTTCTTTTTAAAATAATGATTAAACGCTATTATTTCAAAGATGTCGTGAAAAAATCCCTTCTTTTTTTATAGCGTTTTTCTTCTTCTTTTTTTTCTCCCTTCACTACCTATTCGAAAGCCAATTTTCATTCACAGGTATTTTTGCTTGGAATAATTTGTTATACAAAGAGTTGTAACAATAATTATGTATAGTAAGTAAGTTTCTTAAAGACAGAGCAATAATTATAATATGAGGACAATGGTAATCGTATGATTATGAGATGATGATGATGATGATGATACAGCCTATCTGACTGACATCACCACCACCATCATCATCATCATCGTAATAATAATAATATTACATAAAGACGTAACAAATGCAGACGTGTGGAAAACAGTATTTTTCATATAGAGCTATATCCGTAGGTATATAGTATATAATATGTATATATATATACCTAAGTAATCATATATAGTATGATTCTTTTTTTTTTATAGAGTGATCGATCATACACAGCAGGTTCTAACGCTAGTCGTCACAACCACTAAAACAGAAAAAATGTATACACCTAAATATAATAATGATATATATATATATATTATATTATGTAGTTAATTACGTTTCTCTTATAGTATATTTCTCTTCATTTGGGATTCAACTTTTTTTTGTACATCTTCTTTCGAACATTGTTTTTTTTTCTACCAAATTACGGCGTACACAAGTAATAACAATGATATATAGTATATATATATGTATATATTATTATTAATATTTAATTTTTAATAATATTTATATATGACTACCACTTATTTTACTGCTAAACCATATGCACATTTTGCAGTATGTGTTCATCAGGATGTAATCCTTTTAGTGACACGTGGTGATGATGTTCCGACGAAGGATTTCGATGCCTTGTCGTGTAGTGGGTTTGGGACGGGGGTTGATGATGCATTCCTCGATTGAGTGATGCGAGAAGAGGATTTGCGGCTTCTCCACCACCTTGAAGAATGTCCACTTTTCTTTTATTTCCATGTAAATGGGGATGATAGTGGGATAAGCTTCTTGTCTGTTAAGTCATAAGGAGTCAGTTAATATTCACACGTAAATGGGGAGAGTAAATGAGTTCATGCATGCGCAATTTTTTTTATAGATAGCTGCTTACTTGCTGGCCGTAGATATTGCGATGATAAATATCTATATCGTGCGGATATATATGACCCTCATCTTCTGAGAGATCTGACACGGATGCCCTTGGCGACATATGATTTGGTTTCTCAATCTCTTCATATACAGGATCATTACGATGAAAACCGACACTCCTGATGTCGGAGTAACTACTTCCTCTCGTCCAAGTACCGTCCATACCGACTCCTCCACCTTTACTGTACAAACCCAGGATGCCAGCTCCATCACCCATGTATCTGTGGCCCCCTGCTGTCATTCCTCCAGCACCAAAATCACCGAATCCTGTACAAGGAAATCGAACTGCAAAATTATAAAGTTGTAAATTTTAGAGTTTCAAAAAAATATAATCTAAAAAAATAAATAAAATATGTATTTCTTATACTAACCCGGTGATTGCATCCCTTGCATTCCTACTGCAGCCAATTGCTTTGCATAAAGCCCCTCATGATTTCTCACATCAACTGGCTGCCGACTTAACGTCAAAAGTCGAGCATTGTCTGGGAGTCTCTGTGCTGTTAAATGGTTATTATGACAGGGCTCAGTCATGATTCCCCCACTCGGTTGAAGTGTAGAGTTTGCAATTTGACCAGCCTGGAGCTGTTGCTGAGAATGGGTAGACATTTCTGTATCACTCGCATCGGAGCTCTTACCACAATCACAAATCTTTGAAATCATCTGCGAAAAGTCAAGGAGATAAAAAAATTTAAAAAAAGTACATTTTAATAAAATAAACTTTAAAAAAAAATATTTTTTTATATTAGCACTTACATCTTCAGCTTTTAAAAAGTGAAAAACCAGGATAATAATTCCTTCTAGGGCTAGACTAATACTACTAGCGTACGACAAGGAGGGGGAATCTGATTCCAAATCTAGCAGTCTTAATGTCCATGAGAAAATCATGAGAAAAAGGATTAGAAAACTACCACGAAGCCACGTGCTGAAAACAAGAGAAAACATCAGTTTAGAATTTTAATGAGTCATAAAGTACATGATATTAAATAAAAATATATCATCCCTATTTAGTAGGTCTTCTATTTTTATACATTTATCTCATTACTATTACCGCTATACTCGCGTCTTACCTAGCATATATGTACAGTGCCTTGTCATCATTTGGCTTCTTGGGCATGGTTGAAACCAGTCCACATATTTTATACGACGTATAAATTATCATGGCAGCAGTAGCCTGGAATAACAGAGAGAGAGAAAGAGAGAGTTTATTAAGAGGACCAACAACAACAGCAGCAGCAGCAGCATGTACCTATAACTCACAATCACACAACATGATCAAGAAGGAAGTTGACAAGGAAAGTGCTATTCTCCTTTCCCACCTTCTCTCTTTTCTCCACAACAGTCTCTTGTGGTGCTTGGTATGAATAAGAGAAATGATACGAAAACAATTAAACACATTTTAATGTGACAACTGGAAAAATTCATGTTTCCTCTGAGAGGGAAAAAGCGACCACAAGAGAAAGTGCAGCGTTTGGCGCCACCATCTTTTCATATATGTATGTACATATAAATGTATGTACTATGTACAGTAAATTCCATAATAACAATGTTCAAGACTTACCAATGCGACCAGGACGGCTGGCCCCACAAAACATAATAGAGCGAAACTGGTTTGAATCCAGCAATACTCATTACTACGGTAACTCCTTGGGTCGAGGAGGAAGGACAAGAGTACGACTATTGCAGGGGACCCATATGAGACCCCGTAATACCATAACTGACGAGATAATCCACTCTCAGCTGCTTCCACCACAATCAGATGTAAATGGAAGCCTGTGGAAAAAAAAATTATAACAAAACAACATTATAGTCATTTCCATTTCAATGTTGAGCATACTCAACACAAAGCAATGTTCAAAAATAATAGTAGTAAACAGCAGAAGAGTAATGGAATGCAATAGGAACTAATATTCAAAATAATTCTCTCATTTTGGTTAGTCAGGTCGACATTCCCACTATTTTCCATGTCCCTCTTTATCTCCACTTGTGATTTACGAGCATAGATATAATTCATGAGCTAATGGACATTTTATTCACAGAAGCCATTTGTTGTTGCTTTGTTTCACGTTTTGTGGAGAAAAGTAAAACGCTCTCCTGCTGTATACACAGCACATACAACATCCTCGTCGGAGAATTTCTTTTTGTTCTATCGTTAAATATGGATTATGCTTGACTATCATAATAATAATAATATTGCCTCTACATCTTAATTACATCCAGTAATAATGGGACTATATTGCAAAATATGGTATTATTGTTCGATGCTAAACACATTGTTCAAAATAAATAGTGAGAGGATAAAACACTAAAGCACATTGTTATTTTAGTTTTAGGAACTTACCATGTAGGAACAACCAGAGTATTGATGCCAGTGCAAAAAAGTGGAGGACAATGGCAATGCACGTGCATCCCAAAGAGTTTTCCGTTTGGTTAATTCCAAACACAAAAATAATTTCTCCCATCAACAAGCAGAAAAACAAATTCTTCAAAATCATCGTCTGAAATACCTGTTTGGGTTGCAAAAGAAAAGATAAAATACGAGAAACACATTAATTTCTGTTGAGAAAGATGCGATAGTCGTTCAAAACAATTCATATAAAATACGGATTTCTGTTTTTTTTTTGTAACATCTTTTTTTACTGAGCATATATAAAAAAGGGGTAAAAACTTACTTTGCCATGAATGCAGAAATGTGTGATGATAATCGTTAAGGCAAGGCACAGAATCACCACAGCAGAGCAAACATACATAACGACCTGTTTGTGTGTGGAAAAGAATGATAACAATTACACATTTTTTAGCATAATAATTCAGTTAAAAATCCAATTTAACTAAAGGAAAAGTATATTTATATATATATATTATTCTACAGTCTAAACATCTAATAGTAAATCATGATGGATAATATTTTTCAAAGGAATGACAAGAAAACTGGTAAAGCAAGAATTGGATAAGCATTGGACACATACCTGCAGCAATTTTGGTGTCGGAAGATGCTTTGGTGGAGGTTCTAGATCCATCAAGATAGCAAAATTTGTGAGATGTGTACATTGACACATGGTATGTGTACGGTTTGTCTTCACAACTCGACAACCTTCCTCGGACCATTTACTACAAAAAAAAAATTAACAAAAAATCACGTTATGCTCATGTTGAATACTCAAACGAGGACAAAATGTACACCAAAATGGGAAATGTTTTTTTTAAAACACAAGGTGACGCTGACGTAAATCCGTATTGCTTGAAATCTGTGTATTCCATTGTTAAGTAGGGAAAATATCAAATTTTGCATAAATGCAGACATGTAAGGAGTCATAAATACATGACAAAAGTACAACGTGAGTGTATATAATCATGTTTTCTCAAATGACGAAACTAGTGTTTTAGTTTTTGCATTCCATCATACTCAGA
>JAHZNC010003546.1:0-10064 GCA_027744095.1 Zhuqinia jingwanae | reverse complement strand
TGCCAAAAGCACGGAAATTGCTTATGTAAATATAATATCAAAGGGAGAGAAAAAACACGCAGCATATTTAGACATTTAACAATGTGCGTTTGGGACATGAAAAATGAAAGGTTCCATATGAGGTATAATATTTAAACTTGTGTCCTAATTATTTACAATGCTAAAATGTAAAATTCTTAAACAAGGGTACACAATGCTTCTATTATTTGCTCGTAAATCTGCCGAGAAAAATGAGTTATTCCAGCAAATAACCGGTGGCTAAATAAATGTTATTACTGTGACCTTCCGTTACGCTGAGGAATAAAATAAAAAATAAAATAGTGCACATGACATCATATACAAACATCACAAAAGCTTTTCAAAAATGAAAAAAATTGCTTCTTCATGAATTCCCGGTACAAATTTCTCCTATCTTTTTATATAAAAATATTATATTTCATTCACACAAGTACATATATAGCAATTTTTATCCTGATGAGTTTTCCTCATATTTGTATGTTATATTATTATTAGTCTTAGTGGGGCATCATAATTCTACTGATGAGTGATATCAAACCATGCAACAAAAATAATCCGGAATGAAAGCTTTTTTCATTACAAGAAAAAAAGATCGACTTTGCCCATTTATTTCTACTTGCATGTATGCTTTGTATAGGTATATGCACGGTGGAGGCAAATGCCATTATTGCCATTATTATCATCGTCCTTTGAAGTTGATGATACACCTCCAATTTTATGAGAGGACCCTATTATTACCTTAAAGAAATATCGCCACGTTTTCTTGGGATGTGCAGGATCTCGAGATATGAGGCAGGCATACAAAAATAGACACACACACCTACACAGCTTCTTTGGTAATCAGATCATGCTACTTTTTTTTATCTGCTGCGTAACAGCTTCCCGAGAACGAAAACGATTACTAAACTCACGGCACACTCGGCTCTATTATTTTTTATCCAGAAAGAGAAAACTACCTTCACTCTTATCTTTCATTGTCGGCCAAGAAGAAGAGGCGAGTATTAGGCCCCTATTTCACTATCTATGAAAATATGATAAATATATGAGCATATGCACATCATCCATGCATGAAACTAGTTTTATGTGTCTACTAAAAGAACCCTCAAAAGCATTGAATTTAACACCTCACATGGAAGATTTTTTTTCTTGGAATGACTATACAGACAGGTGAAAGTTTAAACTCGCTCAGCATTATGATAGCTATAAATGTATGGCTCTAGATGCAAAGATTGCAATTAAAAAAATTCTTGATCTACATAACATGAGAATATTCACTTGAATAAAAAGCGAAGTTTTTACTGGTCTATGGAAAATGCAAACTTTAAGCTGGCATAATACATTATACATAATACAAGTTTTTTCTTTGTGAAAAGTAAATGGTTGTGGGGTAATATTATGTCTTGATATTCCCCTTTTTACTACGGTATCACCTGAGTTGATGATGGTGGGCGTGTGTGTGTAAGTAGTTTCATATTCACGATCATTTTTGAGAGCATGTGGATATTTTATGTATGCATTTGTAGCAACTCAAAAAGTCCCAATTAAGATTGTACGGTTCACATCTCACAACTTGACTCACGTCAACAAAACTTACTTTCACAGAGTTTTCAGTTGGCTAAACCTCACGTTGTGGCATCCCATAAGCTGGAAACTTTGCTCATTGCGAGATTACAATCTTGTTACGGCTGCGATGCAAGCAAGGGGATTCTATGCTCTCCACAAGTCCAACTAATATCCAGGCACACACATAACATAATATACATAGGTAGGTACATTATAATATAATATGTAATATCATCATCCACACACACACACACAAAGAAATGTGGCACATTATTGCCTTTATTACAGATATACACAAATATATCTAGTGTTTCGACAAAAAAATAAATTCCTACATACACAATTGTTTTATTCATAATACATGTTTTGGAATCTCGTAATGTGTTTTTGTTACCTTTTTAGTGGTTTCCGTTTTTTGACATTTTATACATGTAACTGTAACAGTGCTACACTTTTCTTTTTATTTGCCAAGTGAAATGACTCTCTAAATTCACATGCACGCACACACACTGGCTGAGATGCTACAAATACGTAACATATATATATTCTTTTGTTGCAACAGCCTATATCACTTCACTTTTGACTTTGTATTTACAGTGAGTATCAGCGCGGCCTCTCTACTGTAATAATGTGATAAGGAATATTATGAGATATTTGATATATTTATGGACGAGGGAGAAAGAGAGAAGAGGAAACTCAATACCAACAAGAAAACATAATAGTCACAGTATAAAAAAAAGTAAATCTCCACGCGTGGTTGATCTCTTCATATAAGTTTTATTTTCTCTCATTCTTCCTTTATTATTTTTTTACTTGTTCCAACAGTTGAACGTAGGTATGTTTTTACGTAAGTAGGTATAGTTTTAAACTATTTTGTATCATTCAGAAGAAAGTATGAGACAGCCGCAGAAATTCTTGCTCTATTCGTATAGAGAAATGAAGAGTGTTTGTGTGTGTTTTTTTTCATTTAAAATTTTCCTTTAAATTATATTTATACCCGTGCCCTTTAATGCACCTGTCATATGAATTAAGGAAACACAAATATTATAAATTTCAATGAAAACTCTATCTGGTACAAAAGGGAAATTATAACTTTTGATTTTTGCATATGCCGCTTATTATTATTATTTTGTAGAAGGGAAGATTTCCAAGATTTCGTATGACAAAGATATATGTATGTAGGCTTTTGATGAGAACTTTTTGGGAAAGTTAGATGCGTCAGAAGTAATTATTAAAACAAGATTATTAATCAACGATTCATTAAAATTCACTTTCCTTGTTCCTCTTTCTATTTGTATACAAAACACACAAAATATGTTCCCCTTTTCTAAATGATCTTACGCTGTTTTGGCTCCATTATATAGCGAGTATATATTCCAGGGAAAATGATACTCACTTTGATCAGACAAGCCAAAAAAGTTTTTCCTTCTGTTCTCACAGTGAAATAATATATATTTTGAACAAAGATATTTTTGTTGTACCCAACATAAGTGTATTGTATATATGTGTGTGTGTTTGTGTGAGACTGGAAAACGTAACGAAAAGGACTTGTTTTCTCCGCTACATGTCAAAATGGAATGAGCCAACGACGTAAGCTGACTACGCTTTTTAATATCACTCAATTCAAACACACCAGCCAAGGCAAGAGCATGGCATGGAATGAAAGCGCACGCCGCTCCTGAATGATTTCTGGAGAAAGTGTGCCCTGAAGATATTGTGTGTTTGGGTTGCATTGTGGAAGGTTGCGAAGAAGACAGGGTTTTCCGTTTGTGTAATTTCATAACATACGATGATGATGGGAAGTAAAAAAGGAGCAAGTGGCATGTATATTCTGTAAAAGGTATACATGATAGAATGCATAGGCACAAGTCAGAGAATCAGTCAGAGGAGACTAAAAGGGAGCAAGGCTGGCGAAGGGAAGGGGGCAATATGTATTATTATGATGATGAAAGTTGCATATATGGGCAATTCAATTGAACCCAGCCACTGGTGGTATTAGAGGGACTATCAGCTACAGGCGCCGGCGCTCATATTTTATACATGTTTAGCGGTACACTTGATACTTTTTCGAATGGGACAATTCGCATTGTTCCATGACACAAGAACAATACAGGGGACTTGCGAAGAAGCCATATCCTTCTTTACTAGTCATGTTCGCCTATCGGTCTGTATTCTTGCTGAAGACCATACATACCATATAGGTACTACGTCTGTGTTTTATCAGACAAACAATTCCGTAGCTTATACGATATGTTATCTGTCAATTGCAGTTCATGTACAAACATGATGTATTTTTTATATCTGCATGTAATCATAATGTGCTTTTATTTTTTATTCTCAATCGGTAGTGTGTAAAACTGTCTACGTATGTTATTGCATTTTATCTAGCCGCTAGACAGGTACATCCATCCACACTGGGATGAAAATAGCTGTTTAGTAATCTGCTATTCCCAATCCCAGTATTACGTATGTATTATGTTGTTTCCACGAGTCGTGTAGATGCGTTTTATCAATGTACGAAAACGACTTTTTTTATCCAAGAATGGAAAACTTGTACTATTTGTTAAAACATCTCAGCTCTTATCGTCTTCGTATAATAACATGCAACCCTAACGTATGAGGAAAATATGTACTGAAAGAAATGGTGGGTGTACATTTCATTCTGTGATTGTATGTCTCGTAGGGACATTGTGATTCGCATGATTTACTTTTATTCCATGAGGAATCGGCGTTTTCTTTGCAGTTTATTTAGTACTTGAGCTTAGTTATAGATGCAGGAGGATGCTTTATGGACATACTGAAAATAAATCGTTCATACAAAAATTCGACAGAAATGGGATTTCAAACAAAATGATTCCATGCCCTTTAAATCTGATTACGTAAGCAAATTTAAATTAAATTGGCAATGAAAAGTGCGTATGTAATTTAACATAAATATTTGTATAAGTTTAAAAAATACTACATTACGCAAACGAAAGGTAAATATATACTTGAGCCTATGCTACATGCTGCATGTACCTGAGCCTGCAATAAATAATCTGAAAATAACTCTTAACTGATCCTGTGCCAGTTCAATGCAAGTTCATTTTCCACGAGTTCCGTGGGAGTATTTATGCAGACAACCATGTGGAGAATTTCTTGCAAAATCCGAGGGTGGAATGCACAACAAACTCTTATAGCTAGTAGATGGAAGAAATCATTGTGAATTGACGAATATTGCATCAAGAAATCGGAAATTCCTTGGCAATATCAAATCGAAGTATCAACTTCAGACGCCTATATTCAATTTTTACATTGCCGACATGATCCTGTCTACTTTCAATTAAAATTACAACAAATTTTTCATGGCAAGGTCAAGGTCGCAAAACGGAATTCTGTGAAAAAAGAATGCTCTTTTTCCTACTGTCTTTTATCTCGATTTGCGACCATCAAATTACTGAGAAATAGGATTTTTCCTGAGTTGCCTGATCACCACCATGTTAAATAAATGGCAGTTATCTATGTGCTAAAAATCCCTGGGTTCCCGACTATTTATATTTACCAGTTTATATTTATTTACAATATTACAATATAAATTTACATATATATGTACACAATCACTGGCTTGTAATTTACTGTACATCATGTTTTGTTTAAAAAATTAAATTTAGATTCATTTGTAATACAGTGTGACACAGCAAGCAATTTTAACAAATGTTTCTCAGCATTATTGAGTAATATGAAAACTTATACTGACAATGGGGAAAGCAATAATGAATTACATACCCCTTGTTTGAAGTAATGGCTGATGACAATAATAAATATAATATTATGTAGTGTACAGTAACATCGGCCGCGACAACGATTCGTAGTGAACCTGGTTTACACTCAAACTTTGGTGTTTGTTACTCCCTGACTTGGTCAGGTATAAATATAAGATTTTTATTATACGAGAACATTTTGCACATCAAAAACCAGATTACAATATTCACGGTATCATGAAAAATCTTATTATATTATATTATTCATCCATGCTCGTCGATTGTAACGATTTGTTATTCATTATCATCATATCGTTTGGCAGCATCACTGCTTGGTGAGTTGCATACAATGCAACACCACCACAATAAGTAAAATTGTGGATAGGACTGAAACGCATGATATTATCAGATACCCGTACACCCCGATTCGTATCCACGACTCACCACAGTTCTCGTCTCCGTCTTTATATGTATTAGTACAAAATCAGTAAATATAGTTAACCCGAGAAAGTTTATAGTCAAAATAAAGTAAATACATAATATAATATTTCAATGACAGGAACTTACGTCTATCAACTGGAAATAGATGATCGAGCCCGACAAAGCTGCTGTTTGCGTTGAAATGCCTCCCAATTGGAGCATAGGTTTCATTCTCGAAACGGTAAATAGTTATTACAGCGTCCACACGTCCATTCCGGGTGTATCCCCCACTTCCATTTTTGTATTTGACAAATGAAATTTTCTCCCCCTAAAATTAAACATTAAACAATTTATTAACTTTTGCACAAAACAAAGAAGAAACAATGTACATTTTGAGATTCTTGGGGACATTTTACAAACAAGTCTCTCTATTGAACTCCCGAACAGTCCTAAATTATTTTGATTTCTAAAAGAACTTTTCCCAGAGAAATATAAAATATGTTAGCGTAGCTGTTGTATTTTATTCTCCAAAATGTTTCCTGCTGTTTACTCAATCAACATAACAGTGTTAAAGTAATAATATTATATGGTATATTGGCAAATGAGAGGTGGTAAGTCATACATGCATACACTACGAATTTGGAATCTAAATACGTGTATTGTATTGTGGTATCATTTAAGACAGTCCTGCAATCCAGAGTTTTCGAATTATTGTTTGTGGGAACTTCCAAAAGTTAATTATTATGTTTATAGCAGCGTTCATTCGAGCTTTCTTGATACATTCTTGTGCATGAATTCCTGCTTGAGTGCAGCATAGTTGTCAGAACAGAAACAGGGTTTCCTATTGTTAACCGAGATTTTATATGCCTACCTACATATAATATATTACTGTGCCCACTGTTTGTTTGAAACTAGATAGATTTTCCCCCTCACTTCATCACAATGACAATAGATAGTTTATTAATAGTTGTAAGATTGAAGTAGAAAGTTTTTGTTTTCTTCTCATGCATCTTTATTTTTTGTTTTCTATTTTATAGAATGGCTGAGTTGTATGGAATATTGAATATTCATACAATTACATGCCTCATTGCGTGTACAATAGCAGAGTGAAGGCGAAAGAACAAGGCACAAACCAAAGCAGAGTTTTCCCAAATGCTTGAAAAAATACTTTCACTGACTTCATTTCATGTTATTACAGATAGGCAGCACGGCGAGCGCAAGATTGACTGTGTAGCATGCTTCCTAATAATAAAAATTTAGTATTGTAATATTATTACCATGTAACAAAGTGTTGAGTAATATAGACCTTACCGAAATACCAGTAAAAGACGTATTTAACATTGCTTTCCTCATCGACTCATCGGTTAGTTCTCCATTTAGTCTTATAACACGATCAATGGCTGCAACCATAAAACATAAATACCTAAATGTATGAATTGACAACGAAAGCATTTCGCCACTACTGACCGTTTCTTTTCTTCATTGAATATTTGCGAGCAATTTAAAGAAGCTGTGTACTTTTCCCATAATTATAAATGAGATTATTACTCAAGTAGGTTTTCATTTATCAATGTTGAATGTTACCTTTAAGTATTGCCCAAACTGAGTCGTACGTGAGTGGTGCTTCTTCAAACTGTAAGGATGCGTTGGCTTTCTGAATCCCTTCCCTCAAGCCATTTTTGACTTTTGTTATATGAGCACTCTGGAAAAAGGGTGTTTAATGTTTAGAAGAAAGGCGCATTTCTTTTAAGATTAATAATGTTTCCTTTAATATAAGCGGTATTAAAATGATTAGTTCTAAAAGCCCTTGCCTCATTGTCACTTGCAGCCCAACCAGGCGCAAAATACTCCAAAAGCAAGTGTCGTTGAGCAGCTTTTCTTAACTCGTTTCGTGTACAATTGAAGGGTGCTTGTGCTTCCCTTTTGTAACATGGTGTAAGTGACTGGTTGTAAGACTCATTTACTTTGTTTGAGGTGTAAAGCCAGTGCCAGTTGCGCTTATATCTGGGCAATCCTACAAAATGAACAAAGTCAAAAGGCGAATAGACTTTAAATTGTTATTGGTGAAAAATTACATACCATTAAACGTAATTTTATAATATTAAAGACAACACAGAAAATATTTGCTATAACATACATACCCACAAATATCAGGATAAGGTTTTTTGCGTAGTTCTTGTGATAGAAGTGACAGAGTAAGTTGTTTGCATCTTTTTCATCGACAAAAGCATTAACAATGGGAACATCAAACATGTCGTTATTACTTGTGGTTGAAAGAAGATTTTCGGAATCTTGATTTGTCAACTCTAGTTGATTGACAGTAGGAATTTGTGAACGCTTCAGATTTTCGAATAACTCGTTTTTTACCTATTAATAAAGTCCCACTTATAAAAGTGTCTACTAGTATAACTTAGTAATAACGAATTGTAAATTTGCATGCTGGAACTTACTAACATGCTCATAAGGATGGTCTTTGCTAAACACCAATGAGACCGGGGAGTCTTTGTCCGCAGCCTCTCTGTATATTAACATCAAAAGTTTAAACATGCAATGCACCAATGAAGATGGGTTATGTCCAGACAAAATTTGACTTGGCTGAGGTTTATATTCCATCAATTTTAATATTGATTGCGTTGGTTCTTCTTGGCAAATCTAGTGATCAGATCGGTGTTATGCAAATCAATTTTTCAAAATCTCTAAAGACTGTATATTTAAATTTTAATTAACCCTGAACTGTGTTTATGAGCGCTTACCAGAAAACTATCCAGTTTTTTCAGGATCTCGGAAAGATGTTTGCAAACGGACGAAACATCGGTAATAATGATAGCATTCATGAGCTTCTCAGAACTTGCATCAGTTAAGTTGGAAATTGGAATCTGCATGCGTACAACAACTATATATGTATACTTGAATTTAAACAGGATTATTTATAGACAAAAATTTAAAGAAATTGTGTTATAATTTATTACGCTCTCATAAGAAAAATCAAAATCTATCGATTTCCTCTGCTGTTTGTTGAAATTATCTACGGCCAAAGATGCTGCAACCGCTGGGGCACACTGAAACAGATAATCCACAGAAACTTGCAACTCCATTCAACCCAAATAAATAAATTTGATAAGAAACGATTTTTTCAAACCTTTTCAAACTTGAAAATTCCAATTACTCGTTTAGGCACTTGAAAGTTTGCGTCACAAAAATGATACAATTGAGTTGCTACTAATAGAAGAACGAAGAGATATTTAAAGATTTCCATCGTATTAAGGAATAAGCTTACAATACGAAACGGAATGCAAAGATTAAAAAAGATAATATTTTTACTCTTCGTGCGTTTTCCACACTTTGTTCTTGTTCCATTACTTTTAAAACAATAAAATTAATTTCTGGAGTAATGTAGTCGCAGTCAAATTCTGGTATCGTTCTCGCAAGTGAATTTACCGTTAATAAATACTTGCAAATATGCGTCAGACATTGGTCATGTAAACAAAAACCTTCCGTTCGCACATCATCCATATTTCCGCTTAGGTCATCATAAAATTATTAGTCTTTTTGCATTTTTTGCATTCTTCACAATCTTTACCTTTGGACTATTACTTGCTTTGTAGGTTGTACGTTAGCTTCATCATCACCACACACAATGAGCATGGGATTTCCCAATATTAGACATGTCGTCTTTATGTGTACTGTCGGATTCTGAGTAATACGTTTGCACTTCAATTTTAGCAACTGTTTCTAGTCAAAACCATAATACTCATTTTGTAAAGTAGTATATTATGGTTAAAAAACGCGATGACAAGTTAGTAATAACAAAACAAAGTCTCGCACTTCCAGGCAAAATCGCAGACAAGGTGAGAGAGGATGAGCTTATACTAGAAACAACGCTGAAAATATTCAACAAGCAATCAGTGTATTATCTGTATAGCGTAAGAGCGTAAAACAAAAAATGCAGTTTGAAAGCTAGCTGTGTATAAACTTGAAGGAGTAGTTCGTACGTAAAATGCCTCATCATATCATAATCATTGTACTATCAGAGTTGAGCCAACTATTACTTTGCTCTAATACTAATACTCAAGAATAATTTATAACATCTGTGGATATGGGAATATACTAATAATATTGTAAGCAAAGGGGTCATTTGATGTAACGTCTGGGGTCTGTTTTCTTTCTTTAATCGACTTCATGTCGAACATTTGTCTGTAAAGCATTGAAAAAAATATTCAACGGTTGAAAGTTAAGGTATTTCGAAAGTTATGCGTTGGGGTCAATGCAATGCTAATAATATAAATCAAACTGGTATATAGGCAAATAGTCAGACAAAGTCTC
>JAHZNC010003545.1:0-20905 GCA_027744095.1 Zhuqinia jingwanae | reverse complement strand
GTGTACACACACATGTGATCTCTGCTGGTTTGCTGGTTATGTTGTCTCATTTCAATTAAATTCTCCGCACTAAAACACATGAGTACATACAGAAAGAGATGATCACCCAACTAATAATATATGCAGCATATTTATTTATTTCATGTTACACTTCTGCTTTGTTGAATTGGAATTCATTACATTCACCAGTTTAGTACGTGCCTTATGTATGTTCATAGCAGATAAAACCACAAATATACATACTTTTATGCTGTTTCAGCAGTCAATCTTTATAAATTATAGCATGTAATTTTTTGCAAACTTTATTACAGTACATATTCGGGAATATTATTAGGTATTTTGAAGAAAAAAGTATCCCGTTGTAAAAAAGTTTTTAGCTCATTTCAGTTTATATGAAGTAGAAATGGGAACATTTTCATATAATGTTTCATTTCTCTCTCCAGATCTATTTTTATACAATTCTTGATATCGTTATACATTTTACTTTGGGATCAAAGCAATGTTTTGGTGAATATTAATTGTGGCTTCAAGCTTATTAACTTCAGGTGATCATGTGGATTGACGGCAATGAGAGTTGCAAACTCTATACTTTGTTGTACATAACAAATCTAAAATTGAGCGTGGAACAGGACGTATCGATATAATCCAATTACTAAATTATGATATTATTACGGTCACAATATTATGTATCGTTTTCGTGAAAATGTTTTTTTAGCATGCAAAGGTGATATATGTATATGGCGCTGCATATTATGTTAGCAAGCTTGTTTTAAGCTGATACATAATATATTGCAGCATTAGTTGCAAATGTAATATATACATGTAATGTACATTTAATTAGGCCGCGATGGCTGGTTTTCACGAGAGTTTTTGTTGACGATTCGGGAAGGATCATGTGGTGTGAGAAAGTAAAAGTGTCATGTATCCAACCAAATCACAATGCCCAACAAAAGCTTGATGCGTGTTACATGCTAGCCAAAGAAACTTCATCTAATAATTGCAAGTAGGTAGGTTATGTCCATGTGTCGTGTACACATATCATTTCAACTAATTCCAAGACCAGCAGTACTAACAATAATAATACCAAACTTGTGAACATTCATTCATAGTTCACAAGGCACACATGAAGATATCAACCTTCCTTTCGTGTCATAAGAGTTGTAGTAGTAGGAAGGTAGGAGGGTTCTTTTCATTAGCGTTCGGATTTCGGATTATACCAGTACAACCTTTTGCTCAGAGTTTTTGCTGCTGTTGGAGAATTAGAAGGAAACCGGAATTAGATCGTGTCTTCTGCGAAAATGATAGATGAGTGTGGGGAGATTGAATCTGCCGTCATGCAAATATACATTTTCCCATTCATGCGCTCATTCATTCAGGACGAGGGGATGTCGTGAAAGAGTTTTTTGATGCATTGAGAATTGCAATATGCCAACGTAAAGCTTGTAATTCTGAAAGGTACAAAAAATGGAAGCGAAAGGAAGCATTTCCGAACGCAGAGCATAATGCCCGGTTCATTTTTCTTCGCTTGATGTTTCAAATTTTTCTTGGACACATACCAGCAACCAGTAATAATACTTTTTATAATGTATAATATTGCATATGTATCATGTAAGAGGTCATATTATTCTCCCCATAAAAAAAACTCTGGCTTGTGTGGAACTGAAGTAAAATTCTTGTTTTTCCCATTTTCTTCTCATGCATGATACGAGATAAAATGCGGACACTTAAATGTTACTCTCTTTTGGGGCAATGAAGCTATTGTGAACTAAATTTGGTGACATGTGTGCAAATTACGGGTTTTGATGAGTAGTTTTACTTGCTCATACTACTATTATTTTCGTTTGACTTGTTTTTTTTTAAATGAAAATGAAGTAACGAGTGATACATTTTCATTTAGTGAAAATACTGCATTTATTTATTTAGAAAACAAAAAAGCCCATCAAAATAATTATTATTTTGATCATATAACACTTTCGCAAGTTGAAGGTTGTTACTTGTGATATTTATTTTCTATCACTACTGCATATTTGTTAATAAGTATATGTGAAGTCTGTTACTTTAACAGTTTGCGATCATGATGCACATATTATGCAAATAGGATGTGTGTGACAATAATAATCATGCTAAAACGCCAACAGGATCACCACCACCACCACAATCAATTCTTTTTAACATGCATGCATGACAGATGTTTTCTATGTGCAATGCGCTTGATTTATAAGCCTGAAAAGAAGGAAAGAAGGAATTTGAACCTCTCTCTCTCTCTCTATTTGTGGTAGTCAGTAGTGAATAATTCATAATGTTTGTATTAACAATTGAATTTATGATTTATGTTGTATAGTCCGTTTTTATCGGATAGATTCAGGTCTGTCCGTCTTTCATCCAGCGTACATTGGATTTTTTGCGTATACTTGAATTAGTATATAAGCGTTCATAAGTTAATTTTTATTACTATCCGGTTTAAGCAGAACAAGCAACTGTTAGTTGGATTTTCGTCGTATGAACGGCAAATAGTATTTTTACAAAATAATGTGTCAACTTGAGGGCGTGCACTGATTCATACGGGGGAGATATTTATCATTTGGTGTCGAAGAATGATGATTATGCGCCAACATATATGTAATATATCTAAAATATCCAATAATAATAATAATAATAATAAAAATTGTTCTGAGAAGACATGAGGTACGTGATGTGCGCGGTTGAATTTTTAAGCCGTCAAATAGGCAAGAAAAACGGCATTTCTCATGATTGTCGGTACTCGGCACAGCAGCGTTTTTTAACAATAACAAAATAATAGCATACCTACGTCATTTAAAAGATGACAATAAAAGAACCAGAGAGCACGTCAATGTAAAAGAGCATATTTATCTACGTAGATCAAAATTTGGGACTAACATAAACACTAAAAAATTGTCTCAACATCATAATAATTCTACATAATGACTAATAAAACGAGACCAATCAAGATTAAAGATGAGCTTATATGAGTAGTTAACAATACATCCTTCAAGTCACAATTGTAAGTTGTAAAAAAAAGAACAAAAAGATCCAGAGGAAGAAGTAAATAAATCGGGCCATAAAAACAAAGAGTTAATAGCGGTAAAAGCCGCCTAGTAATAATCTGCAACACGTGGAAAATATGAAGGTGCCACAACCCGCTGCTGCAAAAACAATGGAATGTGTGTAGGTACACATAAGTTTAAACCTCATCATTAGTCCAACTCAAGACCAAGTTGGGTGTAACTTAATCACAAAGAAAATTTATTTTGAAGCAGTTTACTAACTTCTGAAATTTGTGCACTCCATTTTACATATTATAGCAAATTAACTAAAACTTGTTGTCGGGTTTTTGTTTTGAGTGCAATCAGTGGCAATTCCATTACTTAATTTTGGCAATAATAAATTAAGCAGGTTTAAAAAAAGTATTGGCCAGAAAACCTTATAGAAAATTTAATTAGATGCTAATACATTATGGCATACTGTTATACAGCTCCTGTTTTCTCATGTTTATTATGATCATCTGATATTGTTGCTAAATAATTGATAATGTGGTATACCCAAGTGATTATTTTGCTAAGATCGAATATGACATCTAGTTAATTGTAGTACGAAGGCCATAACGACTGCCATTACGTGGGTTTATTTTCTTTTCTTTTTTTTGTCCAAATTATTATAATTATTATAGAGACAAAAAAGTTGTTTTGTGGAGGATTTAAGCTGTCTACAAACTTTATACGTGGGCTTTGAGAGTGGGAGGTGCATTGCATTAGCTAGATTACGGAAACGTATTATTTATTCATTTTATTTTGGCACAAGTTTACACATTCGGTGAGAATCCATATCCGTGCTTTTATTAAGTAGCTCGAAGAGATACTTATTGGTCGTGTTCGGTCCGTCCTTCCGCCTGTCTATTGTCCAGCGAGCAATATAACACAATAAAAACAGAATTTCTGGGGGCAAACATTGATTGAGCATGCTTCGGGAGCTAGACGGCTTGAATTGAAATGTGAGAAAAAAAAGTTAATAATACAATTGTTTGACATACATTGCACATCATACTGGTATTCAACCTGTTTGAATATGAATAAGAAAGAAATATTTTTTTAAGCACCCTTGTTGAAACTTGTCCCGATATCTATACTTTATAACTTGACGATTTTAAAATTTACTATATTTAATTCTCGTGACGCTTCTTTACAAGCTTACTAAATACGCATGGCCTATATGAGAACTATATAGATACAAGTTACATTATTACTTTGTTGTACAGTATAATACCTATTTCTAGGCTATGATCTGGCTAGGCTTACATTCATTAGTCGTAGTAGTGTAGCTTTAGCAGAAAAGTGGAACAGATTATTTGGCTATTATTTGTTTGATTTATGACGGAACGGTATGTCTCCAGTCTCTGCGATGCGTTACCGTCCAGGGATTTTCAGTGGTTGTGTGTGTGTGTGTGTATATACACAACCTCACCACTACCGAGGTTTAGAAATAAAATGACTCATTGGCTCATCATCTCTTTTTCAGGAAAAAAATCCCCTTCTTCGGGCAAGTCTATGCCTAACAAAAAGAATTGTATAGAGGTAATCATAATCATTGGATGAGCACACTGCAGACTCTGTGGTGTATCATATTGCTACCACTACTTCTACTACTATTCTGCTATATACTGACTGTAGTAGACTTTGCACAATGTGCTAGAGATTTAAATATATTTTGTACACACATCTACTAGAGTCTCCGTCATACCTGATTAAATTATGAATATCAGTGAGTCGAGTAGTACCAGTGGTCTTCTCTTAATAGAAACTGTTCCACTCGCACTCCTAGCAATTTTATTCCAACTCGGGCTATACACAAATATGCATATAAGCTCTGGTTTTATCTGTCTTAATTCTGCTGAATCCTATTCATTCCTTTTAGTTCAGTATTATGAGTTATGTATGAGTCATGGTCCCAGTTGTGTTCATGGGGAGGGGGGATTTTGTACATGTATCTATACAAGAGGAGGGATTAAGATGAAATGGTAGAGAAAACTGGAAATATAATGCATTTTTGTATTTTCATAGCGTTCTTCCAGTCCGTATTCCGTACCACACAACTATTTAGGTGATTAGGTATTATATTGCGGTTTGGATAGGCAAAAAGTTTGAGACATCGCTTAAAAATTTCGGTACTTGTAACCATATATATAAATTGGTATGCACTGAAGTAAGTATGTTGTAAATTTTCAGTATTCCCGTTATAAGTATAAACGGGCATTCATTATCAATCACACATAGGCATAAGCAAATGGACGGGATAAATTCATGAATTATGTGTGGTCCATATGCAAAAGAAACAAAGCAAGGTTTTTTGTAAGTGTGTGTGTGTGTGTTTAGGTTTCACAACACATAAACTGAATAATTAAGTGGTAGGAATGAAGAGTGTAAAAAATGTCATGGCTATGTGTGTAATTATCTTTCTCTCTTAGCAACAAAATGAAGAAATCACAAAGTCATTGGACGGGTGGACATTGATAACATAAATAAGCTTTGTTTTTCAAACAATTAACTGTTTGCTTTTTAATGCTTACAATGTCGCTGACCGCTGAGGAAATGTACTATTGTGGCCGGCCTGCCACCTTGAACTGTGTACAAAGATACTACGAAAAAAAAGTATCCGAATACTTCGACTAGGAGCTGTAATGCAACCTATAAAAAAGTAGTTTGTCTTACTCTGCCCCTCGTTAAAATTGAGTTACCTATATGTCTTTTGACTATAAGTTTCAACGAAGTTCCTACTTTGAATTTATCTTTTGCTGCATTAAAAATCATATTACCTTATCGACAATCCTCATTTGGTTATTTGTTTGTCTTCTCCATACATGCACAGCATTTCATCTAACAAATGCAAGAAGCTGCAATACAAGTAGACAGAATAGAAATACTGTTATTCCGGATACTTACTTTTTTTTGGGATATTTGATAGGTTCAAATCCTCTTTGTCTGCTCAGGGTCCAGACGTTAGAACGTTTTCATAATTTTTTTAGCCTCATTCCGTTCGCTGATTTTGTTTCAGTGCCACGTATTGTGTACGTAGTCTTAGCTCTTGCTCTGATTTCATACTCAATCTAGTGGTTTTTTTAAAACATTTACTTTTTTTTAAATATAAAAATATTTTGTGCTATTTAAATAGCGAAATATCTGTAGTTTTATAATATAACATCGAATTTGGGCACGGGAACATAAAGTTGATTTATAAATAATTTGTTCGTTGGAGCCTCCATTTTAATAATTTTCTCTTTTGACATTTTAATTTCTTAGGAAGTGTAGAGAAGAGAAGATAGATATTGTTTGGAAGACGACGGAAACCACAACGGAGCCACTTATTTGCTCTGTTCTCAGGAGGTGCTGCACTTTTTGGTGTGTTGTTGCCAGGGAGAGCGGCTAAAATACTACCCTGAGACCGTATATGAAGTTAAAAGGCATGACATCCCCAACGCCATCAACTGATTCTTTATCTGGCGCAACAAACCTCGGCTCGTTTGTAGATTCGAGTGACTTGGGCCTAGGTCTAGACATAGTCAATGGATGTCACGGATCCAGTTCCAGCTCGAGCACATGCAGCTCGATAGTATTCCCACATTTGAGCATCTCCAATGGAGTACTCAGCAGCACCCAACTTAATCATCAGCAGCCACACCAACCAGGGTTTATTGGAAATGGGATTACGTCTCCAGTCCGTGGCATTGGTGGCGGAGGAGGTGGGGGTGGTGGACTCGGTGGAAGCGGTGTTTCCATTAAATGTAATCTCTGCCATGAGACTTACAACAAGCCAAAGGTACTGCCCTGCCTTCACACGTTTTGTCAAGACTGCTTAGAAAAGGCTCAAGACGTGGGAGATCGTTTGATATGTCCATCGTGTCGGCTGGAATGCACGTTGAGCTCTCAGGCACGTGAAAATTGTACTTTAATGTCTTCTCCACCACGAGCTGTAGTACTAGTTGATTATATTCAACTTGCTTTTGCTTTTAGTATTGCTTGGGAATCCGTTTATATTTTATTTATTTTTCCTGCTTTACCAACATTAGGGCGTTGCTGGGCTGTTACCTGATTATGCTCTCTGCAAGATTATTGAGGAGGTAGAAATGAGCATTAGCAGTAGCAGCCCTTGTAGTCTCGGTGATGGAAACTGGGAAAGCCAAATTTGTGAGAATGATATCACAGTGGTCTACGAAAACGCCAGTGGATTCGAGGATGATGTCAGTTATACCACAAGTCCCCCCAAGGGTGGCTGTACCAGTTGCAAGTCCAAGCAGTCATCAGCAGTCGCAAGTTGTCTTGACTGCTCAAGCTTCTTGTGCTCCAACTGTGTAATGGCTCACCAGTTCATGCTCTGCTTTGAAGGTCATCGCGTTGTAAATATCCAGGGTTGTGAGGTACCATCACAAAACATTATCAGCAATGGAAAAAAATGAACATACCTATAATGACTTTAGCCCCTTGTCTTCTGAATAATAGACACACAGCGGTAGCTTTTATTTAGTTCGCATTGAGAACATGAAAAAACTCTCACCATCCATTTACACATACCTATTACGCTTGCATTTTAATTATTTTGACCGACTAACATTTCGAATAAGTAGAATGTGCTTTTCACAATATCGTAATACGTAATTAATTAATTTAGTTTCTTACTCGTAGATATTATAGTTGCAAAAGCCTTTTTGCGTTGCTGGAGAATCAACCGAATTCTTTTGAGATTATATAATTCAAAGGATTTTTGTTTATTCATGGTTCATAACATACTTATATTTCGTGTATCTTCATTTGTTTGTTTTTTGCGCGTCTCCTGTGGTCTTCACTTCGACTGACGGGTCAATTACACAGCCTGGAAAAGAGAACGGATTCGGAATGACCCTGGACAGACAAGTGCCATGCACTCACCACAAAGGAGAGAAACTTCAGTTTTATTGTCGCACTTGTGCTATCCCCGCTTGTCCAGAGTGTGTGGCAACAGAGCATCCGAAATCTCATCATGAGACGGAGGCGTTGGTCGATTGTGAAACAAAATATGTTAAGCATCTCTCCCAATATATTCATGATGTAAGTATACTCAACATAATATGTATATGAATGTATGCAATTCACTTTAGCATTCTTTATAATTCAATCAATTTGGAGGAAAATGGACAGACTATTAAGGCGACTACGCCTTTTTTTATCTCATGGTTTCTCTACGTTACTTACATTTAAAAGACAATATATGATGCATGACACAACAACCGCCTCCTTGTGGACCATTCCTAGTAGTAGTTTCTCGTAATGATGTAATAATACTCTCATTCATTTATATTCATTACCACTTTAATTGTATTTTCTAGTTTCGGATGAAGTCCGTCGCTCTACATGATGTCCTCAAGTCATTTGAGACAGCTTCTGCGCGTCTTCAGAGTCATTACTCGAAAGCCCAAAGTGAGGTAAGTATTTTTTTTAATGTGAAATACGAAACACTTTCGTAATTTCCATTATTATTATATCTCATTGCGAACTGGCATCCTATATGAATTCACATTTCATTGATTCCTCCAAAATAATACAGCAACAACCATTTAAAATTTTTATCATTTTCAACTGAGAATCTTGTATATATTTATCCATGTGTCCGTCTGACGACACTGCAACTTGAGACTTTTTTCACTTTAACTTTCATTTTTCCATACCTTCCTTCAAACTATATTTTTCCAGGTCAACGAGGCGTTTACATTTTACCGGACTTTACTGGATGAAAGAAAAAATGAGCTGATGAAGGAGTTGGATAATCTCTACATTACTCGTCAAGTAAGTTCACTTTACCTTTTGAGTGACACACATCTTCAACCTGCATGACACTTTCTCTTCGTATATAACTTGCTAAAAAAATATATGTATGTACCTATAGGTTATTACTTTTATCTTAAAACATCATGTGCAATTATAACTATCTTCTTCCTTCATAATCTTTCTATGTCATTATACTTAAATATTAACTCTTGATGTTCCTTTACTTTTTATTTACTAAAATGGCATGTTACATAAAGTTTTGTGTTTTGTAAAAGAAATATACCTAAAGGAGGATTAATTAGTGTGACATTTTACAACAAGTATTTATACATGTTTTTTATAGTTTTAACTTATTACCTTAAAGATATTAATTTTGGCCACTCTCTTATTTATCCAGGTAACACTCTCGGTGGTTACCCAAAGAGTTCAAGAGACTTTAGATCGAATGTATCAGACAGTAGAATTTGGAGAGCGTCTCCTTAGTCATGCCTCACCACCCCAGATTCTAGTGTTTAAAAAGCTACTGGAGACTCGACTACAAGCACTTCTTGCCGGGGTTCCTGAGCCCTCGGTTGCAATGTCTACAGCTGCAGCAGGTGATCTTGAGTTTGTGGCGAATTATTCAGCCGTTCAAGTAAGTAACTTAGAATTCTACGTTTTTACACTACTTTTTTTTACTCTACTTGATGCTTATTTACGCAGGTACCATCTACCTTAACAAACAGTGTTTTCTTGCACTTTTCTTTATTTTTCTTTGCCCAAGTCCTCATTTTCCCCTAACTTTACCCATGACCACATACAAAGTGGAAATATTCTGTATTTTTTGTTTTACTTTATTTCGCCAGTTTATCCTTTATACGATTGTTTCTTTTTCTCTTTGACAAAAAGCAAAGGCAAACAATGTTCTCTATTGAGTGTTTGCAAGGGAAGAAGATGAAATGAGGAAGAAAAAAAGATGGATAAAGAGTAAGATATCAGTGAATACATAAACGCGCAAGATATAAAAAAAATCCAGAAAAGGAGAGGGAGAGAGAGATAGAGGCAAAAGGAAGTAATGTGTACACACACTCACTTTTTGGCCTCGGTTAGTAGCGGTTAGAAAAATATGGTTGGAATCTTTAGCTTTTTCTCCGACTATCTTCACAATTTTTCTTTCTTGGCTATATAGCTTTTTGTTTGCCCTTTCACATACTTGAGAAAGCAGAAAGTGTGTAAGAAAAAAGTGAGTGAGGGGAAAGAGGGGAAGAAAAGGAGATTGCTTTCATGAATACTTACTCCAGTTTTTTTTCTCATCTTCATCATCCACTTTTATTTGGTTTTTTATATTCCCTGTGAATGTAAGAATATTATGTTTATTCATATAAACAAATATACAAATAGATTTGATGTAAATATATATGTATACATACATTCCATCCATCATATATATAGGTATATATATTTTTATATGTGTATACATTTTATAATCGCGATTCAAGGCTGCTGTTCGCAATTCCTTGGGTTACATTCGAGCTGGTGTGGGAAACGACACAATGGCTCCAAACAACAACAATAACAATAACAAACAGCCACCTGCCCCAATTGCTCGACCTGGCGGTGGATCAGCCATCCCACAGGTCAATGGATATCAGGTCAGCAGTAATCACCAGAACGATCTGACAAGTCCCCTTTCCTCAACATTGAATGGGAACTGTGGTGGAGGAAGTAGCAGCGTCGTCAATGGCATGGGCAGCGGGGGAAGTAGCAGTTCCAGTAATGGCAGCACTCATCATCATCAAGATTCCATTTTGCTTTCAAAACGATTGAGCAGCGGTGAGCTCAACTCAACTGCATACAACCAACTGGACGTCATTGGACAGTGCTCTTATGAGAAATGGTCCATTGGATCTGATAGTGGATACCAGAATGGTACAGTTTTATTTTATCTTTGCTTTTTTTCTTGTATTACAACATCATCTAATATATGATTCCTCTACTTTATTTCACGACGCTATCTTTAATGCACCTCTGAAAGCACTTCACTAAATTAAGCCTGTTTGACTGTTCGTTTGTCTTCCCATCAACATTTTACTTTCCACATCGCCTTCATTCATATAAATATATTGCCGCCTCACAATCGCTCAACCAACTCAGACAGTACTATGGGAAAAAGCAAAATGATGGCTAATTTGACAGCTCCTTGTAACGAACAAGCACATCAGTAACGTCATATCATCTTACTTATTATTTCGGATGTCAGGCTTTCTCCCGAGAGTGTATTAGTAAATGCTCTCTCCAAAATGCTTGTACTTTCTATATAAAAAAATTACAAATCTACTAGACATGTATTTTACAACGTAACCCCACCCTGTATAAATAGTGGCATTATGATTATCTTACGAGTTAACGTTTCCCTTTAAAAAAATAATCTAGTGTTTAAACTTCTTGCTTTATTTTTGTTCTACACAATCTTCTTCAAATCAATTATATATTAAGTCTCTCAGATGTCTTTTACTTTGAAGGATACACCTACTTACTTTGTATGATTCTTATATATAGGAAAGAAATAGGAATCATGTATGAAACTGTAAAGAAATGTTAGACATATGTACAAGCCACATACCTTATTTCCCCTTCCTATTTTTTTTGTCACGAGGACTGTGTAGCAATTTTGAGGATTTTTTCTTCTCTTCTCTCATGTATTCCTTTTTTCTCCTTCTTGGTTTCTTTCATGATGACATTTCCTGTTGACAAAGCACAGAGAGAGCCTTTTTTTCTCTTCAGAAATGACAATGTTTCATCCTGTTGCACTCAGTGCCTTGGAGTTATACCTTTTTTGCTTTTATGATAAAAAAAAAGGTTCCAACATCCCAAACTTGACGGGACGGACACACTAGGCAGGGTTATATGATATATGTATCGTACCTCAATTGTAAATTTTCAGGATGAACAACTTCTGTACTATATTTTTTGTCGAAAGAAAACGTCATATCGGTTTTGAGCGATTTAATATAAAAATTGTATTTACATACAAAGAGATGTAGTAGACATGTACATACACTCAATTTTCCCCAGTCAGCCCAAAAAAAAGTAATTTTGGTGGTCCATGTTATTTGTTGTTGTATATTATTTGTGGTGGTGGTGATGGTATGGCAATGCTAGTGTGGCCTGTTTCAGCTTCACTGCAACAACTTGTTTGAAAAATTCTAGGAACGTGACGCATTGCATATTAGTAAAGATATCACATACACGCAAAAAAAAACTGGAAAGATGAATAAACCATAGTTGCATGACATGATTCATTTTTTCACTCGCTCTCTTTCTTCTGTCTCTGTTGTGTCCATGCACATATTTTTTCCTTCTTGAAGGTAGCATTACGTTTTGGTGCTGATGAGGGCGGAAACTAGGCCAATTGTGCGCTATAAGTGGTTATTGTGCTGATGATGAAGTATCGACGGAGAAGTTGTAAAAAAAATTTCATCATTTTTATGTCTATCCTTGTCAACATGTATAGCCAACTGCTCAATTTTTTACTGTCGCATATATTTATTCATATTATTTTGTAGAATAAGAGAAATACTATGCTTTCTTCTTTCTCTCGGTCTTGATCCAATCTTTTATCTTTCTATACCTCTTTCTTTCTCTCTCTCTCTTTAATCAGGGCACAAAGATTTTTCATGCAGCAGCCGAAGTGATTTTTCTTCACCGCCGAGCTCTGGCACAAACAATGATCCATTGTTGGAACTGACGTCAAAGTTGATGGCTCCATTCTCTTTTCCTAAAGCGCCAGCGATTAAACGCCAAAAGATGATTTATCACTGCAAGTTTGGCGAATTTGGCACTGCCGAGTCACAATTCACTGAGCCATCTGGAGTAACTGTCAACGCCAACAATGAAATCATTGTTGCGGACACAAACAATCATCGCATTCAAATATTCGACCGGGAAGGACGATTCAAGTTTCAGTTTGGGGAGTGCGGGAAACGGGACGGACAGCTGTTGTACCCGAATCGTGTCGCTGTGGTAAGACCAACTGGAGATATCGTTGTGACAGAGAGATCCCCTACCCATCAGATCCAAATTTATAACCAGTATGGACAATTTGTTCGTAAATTTGGGGCCAACATTCTACAACATCCAAGAGGCATCACTGTTGACAATAAAGGACGAATTATTGTAGTTGAGTGCAAGGTAAGATGAAAAGAAATCCTAGTGCGATTTCGTATATTTATGTATGGTTTTTTCTCATTTGTGAAGCGTGTATTAATATTAACGTACATATGAAGAACCGGGTAATTAGACTTGAGTGAACTTTTCCTAAATTTTATAAAGTTGATATTATGAAAAATATAGTGGAGTAAAACTTTAAGCACACCTTAAAACTAAAAGTTGAAGTATTTTCTCAAAATACACATGTTCATGAATGTAATCGCGAGCAGAAATCGCATTCATAATTCTAATTTTCGAATAACATTTTGATACGGAGAATAAGAAAATTGTAATTTACTCCGCTGTTCTTGGCATGTAGACATTTCAGGAAAATGTTTTGGATTCCATGATGCAAAATTTTATTTTTCAATTTTCGCTTGTCTTCTTTCTTTCACTTGCAGGTGATGCGGGTTATAATCTTTGATCAAATGGGTACTGTTTTGCACAAGTTTGGTTGCTCGAAGCATCTTGAGTTCCCCAATGGCGTGGTCGTAAACGACTCTCAAGAAATTTTTATTTCGGACAACCGGGCCCACTGTGTCAAGGTTTTCAGCTATGAGGGAGTTTTCCTGCGTCAAATTGGCGGAGAAGGGCTCACTAACTATCCTATTGGTGTTGGGATCAACGCTAACGGAGAAATTTTGGTTGCTGACAACCACAACAACTTCAATTTGACCATTTTCACTCAAGTAAGTCTTTATTACAAAACACACACACACACACACGATATTTTAATTAACTCCAAAGTTATCTCTTTCAGAGCGAAAGTTTCCAAGAATTATATTTTGCTTGGGGATTATTATTTTTAATTTTTGGAAAGTCAGTGTATAAAAAAGATATTTTTTCCCTTCTACTTTCAACAGGATGGACAGCTAGTATCAGCACTGGAATCCAAGGTAAAACATGCTCAGTGCTTTGACGTCGCACTCATGGATGACGGCTCTGTGGTGTTGGCATCAAAAGATTATCGCTTGTACATTTACCGTTACATCCAAGTCCCACCGATCGGGCTCTAAATAGATTTCGTAGAACTATCATCAATGCGCTATAAATTTATATATCATACCCACATATTATAATAATTATACTGCTAAAAAATGTTAAGTATCATATAATTCGCGTAGCATTAACCGTTTTGATTTGTTCGTTATTACTTCTTGTGTTGTTACTGTTTACCTTACAATAATATGCATAAAATATCATTATTTCGATGATACACGTAATACAAACTATTATTATTATTATTATTATGATAATGATGATGTCAATATATAAAAAATAATAATAACCCGAAGAAGCAGTAAGAAAAAAAGGAATCTATATAGTAGCTTTTATTAATATTATTCAAGCGAGAGAACCAAAAATATATACCTATATATATTCTCAGGAAGGGGACACTGAGAAAAAATTATGTTTACAAAAATTTATTATGCATCAAAAAATATACATTCATAATACATAATAATAATAATAGGAAAAAGAAACAGTAAAAAATCCTTGATATTTTTGCTAGTCATGACACGATTGTCGTTATTAACAAATAGTTATATTAAATATGGTGAAATATGAAGTTTATTATGATTGCAAGTTACAATCTACATTATATTTAAAAAAAAATATTATATTGTTTTTCGTACGAATTGTTCCATTATTATTAATAATATATATCATTATACCTGCATACCAATATTATACTTCATTTGTTTGTATCCGTTTGTTGAAAGAATCTTTAACTGTTGATGCTGGATTATTATTATTAGTTATTATACGTAAATAGAAGAATACTATTGTACATGGTTATATAGCATAAACAATACTACTTCTTGTACCTCTCTTTATGGCAATTATAAGTTTTACTTGTTACGTTTATTATTACTAGAGGTATATATATATATTATTACTATACTACAGTTATAAATAATATTATATAATAATAATTACAGATATTCATGTTAGTTAATTGGAATAATTGTTCTGATAAATATGTAAGGATATAGGATATATATATATGTTATCTTGTTGATGCTGATTGGTATTTCACCAGAAACTCATATACACTCATATATGTAGGTATGTTGTAAAAGTTTAAGGGTGAGTCGTCGATGAAATACAAATTTATTAATACAGGTAGGTAGGTAGACTGCAGGAAAGAGGGTTACTTTGTCGTGCGTCGTTTCGGAATCGAAAATCCTAGTTTCCAATAACTTTCTCTGAACGTACATATAAATATATATATATCTGCAGTTAACTCATGTCAAGGATAAGTAGATTGTGTTCGGTAGGGAGATAAAAACGAATACTTTTACACAACTCCACCAAAATATTAATACCCATTCATTGAAATATTAATACCCATTCATTGAAAAAACCAACCAAATAATCTCACGTAACAAGATTCAAAACAAACCTGTTTTCTTATAGCAAATGTATAAATATAAATTTCTAATTACTACCGTTATTATTATTAATGATAATATTATTATTATTATGACTAATGTTGTCCTACAATGAACTTGGTTAGGAAATCTATATATCTTCTTAGAATTAAATATATATCTATTACGCAGGATATCTACACAAATATCAATATAGGAAATTTTAACAACGCAACGCTGTAATAGAGATGCATTTTAATTATAGTAAAACTGAGTAGATTAATAAACATAAAATTAGCCATGTTGAAAAAAAAAATATTTTGGTGGAGAGAAAAGTTCGTTAAAACACGGCGATATCACACTTGGCCTCATCCTCGTTAAGCCCCTTGTGTTTCCTGCGACTTGAGTTAGTACTGTCTAATTATAGCAGTTTTGAAAAGTAAATTAAACAATGTGTATGGATCCTGATAAAACTTTTAGTTTTGTCACGTAATGTCTACAATGCTGTGACCTTCCGAGTTTTGAAAAGAGATAAAATTAGATATGTATAGAACGCACATGTTATAAACCTGTTAATTACTCAGCAAACAGACAATATAGCTGACAAGAATGAAGGAATTATCAGAGTCTAAGATGTTTAATACACAATAGCTTGGATATAATTTTTTTTTTGAAAAAAATTAATATGTATACATTAGACAGCACTGATTAAAGTTTTAGGTAAGACAAGACATCATATGTATAAAACAAACAGGGTGAGGTGAATTTGTATCGCTGAAGAAAATTCAAACATACACAGTTGATTTATATTATTATTATTACTATTAAATATTATTATTATTATTATTAGTCATACAAACTTCTTTTAAATAATGGAAAAACGATAATTGTTTTAAATCAATGATGTTATCTAATATTATTCTTCTGGTCTATAAAATATTATTATTACTTTTTTTTGATCTATGGTTAACCTGTTGATTTCCTTTTTTTTTACAAAACACACAAAAAGAAAGCAAAACTTCAAAATGGTGTTGTTAGACATATAAGCTATTATTGAACTGTTTTAATGATTACTCTATGATCATGTTTTTATTATTACACATTTTATTATTATTATTACTGATTTTTTATAGTTGATTATTACTTCTTTAAAAAAAAATATTATGCTCGTTATTCCGAATTTTTCCCAAATGATTTATATAATATAATATGTCAATATCTATCATAATATAATCGTGTAAGAAATATTAGATGCGAATTGCGTAATGGAACAATATACTGTGAAGACTGATTCTAAGAATTATTATCATATCACAATGATGGTTATATATATACACGTAATACACTGAAGAAAAAAAACCTAATGATTCCAAGTTGAATAGTTGAAAAAAAAATGTGTCCTAAATATTGTAACTATAACAAATACTTCTACTAAAACCGAATTTAGTGTTTATCATTATCATTAACAGTAAAAAAAATTATTATGGGGATACAGTATGTTGTATGAAAATCCAGTGTTTTATGTCCATGAGAACTCTCTTATCGTGACAGGCAACTTTGAATGACCGGCTGGTAATAATAGTAGCTTAATAATGTGCCCTTAACAACATTCCTTTTTTACACTTTCAATTTTTGCCAATAATAATGGATTGGATCATTTAAATTTTGATTCGTCTGGAAGCCTCAATTTTTATTTTGTTATTTTTGTTGTCACAGATATGCATCGCCTAATTTTATTATTAAAGGGCAGAATGAACCTGAGTAGGGTCTTCCTAAAAGGTGCAAACGTGCATAGCTAAAAATATAATATGTAGAGTGAGAGTCTCTTGGACATAAAAAATGCCCAATATGGAAGAAGAGTTTGTCGGTCAATTCGTCATCATCGTCGTCATGCGTTAAATACAAAAAAAAAACTTTTAAAAACATAAATATTATTCACAAGAAAGTTATCGTCGTCGGTCGTTCGTTGTCTTCGTTATCTATATATATATATACGAATTAGGATGATGGTTGTTATTATTATTAACTAATTATAGAAACGTTTTAAGGTTTTTTGTCCAATAATGTATATACAAGTGGTTATATTATTATTGATGTCGTTTAAAAAAAAATGTGGTACCCTCTTTGTTATATAATTATTTTTCACTGCGATATTAAAGCTTTATATTATGGTAATGATGATCATGCCATATAGTAACTATGATGATGAAAAAATATTATTATGAATTTACTTTTAATTATGATTTTTATTCTTATGCAACAGCTATTTATAATCGTAATAATGTTTTTTTGATGCGTTTCATGCGATGTTTTTAAAATGATGGTGTAGCGTTATGAAAGAAAAAAAAGAAGATTTTATCCTAATATATATTACTATTATACATGCGATCGATGCACTACGTATAGATTTTAAGGATAAATACATGGTTATTATCATTATTAAGAATTATCATGTTGATGTTAAATATTATTATGTAATATGTATCGGATAACTGTATAATTTTTTGAACTTTTAAAACTATTATATTATTGATTAACTACCTATATACCTATTCAAACACATATTTACTTTCTTGTAAGGCCTTTGTCGCATTCCTCTGGTTGTAATAAGTAAACTTACTTTCTTCGTCTCTTGTTGTATGTGTCCCTCTCTCTCATGTTGTCCTGTCTGTGTTTTCCTCTCTCAAATGCTTTCAAAATATGCAGAGAATCTTTAATGTGCTCTACACAGCAACAACCATAACTTACATTTATCTATCTACAAGTATGAGTTTTAAACAAATAATTTAGTTTTTTTTGAATACATTAAACAATGTGAACCTTTTTTAGATTTTAAGTAAAAGTAAACGATTCGTTTCAAATAATATATGAATAGAAAAAAAAATTGACGACGTCGTTTTTGTGTTTTATTTCAAGCATACTGGGGTTTATTAATTTTTTATTCATAGTAATAATAATATTATAACTTCTCGAATGACTTCATCATTATAAATCATTTCAAACGGTTTTATAACAAACATTGTTTTACATCACATGCATCCTTATAAGGCAAAGCAGACTCTCATCGCATTCTAATGAATTAGGATTAAATAAGTGATTAATTCAGAAATGTGTATAACATTTAACATTCATCATAATTCCAGGCAAGGAACATTAGTCCAGCTACACTTTTACTCTGCTTACATGCCGTTGTAAGCTGGGCCGCCACCTCCTTCTGGTGCTACCCAGTTGATATTCTGTGATACATCCTTAATATCGCACGTTTTGCAATGAATACAATTTTGAGCGTTTATTTGAAGCTTTTCCCCATCCCCGGACGCAACAGGAACAAATTCATACACTCCAGCTGGACAGAATCTGGATTCAGGGCCTCCAAATTCTTTCAGGTTTCTTTTAACAGGAACCGTGTCATCTTTGAGCGTTAAATGGGGAGGCTGATTTTCCTCGTGGTTCGTACCAGTTAGGGCAACGGAAGAGAGAAGATCAAAACTTATTACACCGTCAGGTTTGGGATACTCAATTAGAGTAGCTGAAGAGGACGTTATGAGTCTTTTGTAGTCCGGCTCACCGTGTTTCAGTGTCCAAGGTTCAAGTCCTCTGAATACTCCATAAAATATCCCGGTATACGCCATACCTCCATACAGGCCTAGAGACGAGTGGAAGGATGGACGAACATTCCTACAGGCTTTGAGCTCCTTCCACACCCAGCTTGATTTGAGAGCATTCTCGTAACTCGTTGGCTCACCAATGACACCCTCGGAGGAATTTTCTAGTTCTTCGTATAAACAGATATTATTGAAGATCAGCCTTAAAAAAATACATAAAATACATTTGAAATCTTTATATATAATTATTCGTGACAGCTACCTTTCCATCGATCATCTTTCTCCCTGGGATGTATGGTGTAATGAGTGGTAATTTTTGGGGTCGTTGGGTCTGTGGAATAGCACCTGCTCTTGATCTTCGGTATTCTCGAGCATGGACCTAAATACATCAAAATTTATTTTATGAATAACTACTCACAACATTTAAGCTAAATTGTAACAACTAAAACAATACAAGAATTACGACACATGTAATCAACAGTGGGACACTTACTTAAAACAAGTCTCCGACTTAATATCAGTGCCATTGTGCACAAAGTATTTACTATTTGTTTAGAACAATGCAGTAAAAATATGTTGCGTTTTGTTACTACGTAAGATTTGGAAACTCGTCGTCAGTTTATATCTTACAAATTAACAAGTAAACTTAGTGAATGAGTACTACCAAACCAAGTGTACTTTTCTTTACATTTTTTGCCTCAATTGATCTCAAACAGTTGTCACTGTACAAATTCTGGAAACATTATTGAACACCGTACATATTAGATTACGGCAACTTGGAAACTTGAAAATCCGGCTACCCAAAACATGGATTGACTGAAGAAGTAACAACATTCACAGCTGCACTTCACTTTTTGACTTGTCATTATTTTGCGTGTGTATTGTGTATATCCCGTCCGTACTACTAGTATCGGGGAGAACACGAAGGGTTGCAAGAAGAGTAGTTTATGGAATGTTTAGAACATCTGTCCGTCCGTATTGTGTCACGTTATAGATATTTCAAATCAATGAGTTTATGCTGTTTTCAGCAGAGTTTTCAAAGTTACTACTAAATGATTTCCCACCTGCTGGAAGATGGGGTGGAAAATCGTTTCCACCAGGGACGGAAACCTCGACGTCAAACTAAATTTTATGCTCAAAATAAATACAGAATAATATAACACTGACAACAGCAACTATATATTGAACTCCGAAGACCACAGGCCAATGTCAAATCAAAATAAAACGCCGTATAAAGTACCGCTTACTTCTTGCAAATATAATTATTGTTCATGATTGATTATGAATAAAATTCATTGTGCTATTCCAGGCAGACATTTCCCGGTAAATGACTTTCCCGGCATATGATTACCCTGGGATATGTCGGCCCGGTAAACATCATCCAGGGAAGTGTCATCCCGGAAAAGGTTGCCCGCCATCTACCCGCGACCCAAAATGTCAGTGGAGAGAAGACGGTGCCACAGTCGCCCTGGGCGACTGTGGCACCGTCCTCAGAAAAAAACATTTAATTAAGCAGTAAAATTACTTTTAATTAAAAGTAACAAAATCTGTTGAGGAGTAACAAACCTTTTATTCCAGAATCACAAAATTTAACCTAATTAGAAACTTTCTACCGAGGACTTTCGAAGTTATAAAGCGTTAAAGATTCGAAAATATTTATCTGAAGCAGGGAAACCCATACGCTGCCAAATATGAATAATTTTACTGATAATCTATTTTAAACACATAATAACTTAATGAATGTATTAAATATTGCATGTTTCTTTGGTGGATCATTGCAAATTTAATCAATACGTTCAATTGTGCGTAAACCTAGGTATGATATAATACCTGGCATGTGGATTAATAATTGCAAAGCGTCGACCTTGGTTACTGATAACCTTAAAATATTTGTTTTTTTGTAGGACGGTGCCACAGTCGCCCTGGG
>JAHZNC010003544.1:0-15160 GCA_027744095.1 Zhuqinia jingwanae | reverse complement strand
ATTAAAACGAATTGTGGTAATTCAATGACAAATTAACCGTTTAACATTATACATTTTCCTTCTCTCTTCAGTAAAGTCTCGACCTCTATTCTTAAACATTTTGCTGAACTAATTTCATCATAATAGGTAATAATTTTATGTTTTGGTTTAAAAAAAGATTTTCAAATACTTGAAAAAAAAAACTTTTCTAAAAGATCCAAAAAGAATATTGGATGAGGATAAACAAAGCATTCATACAGCAGGTGCGTTGCATTTCATATTGCTCTGATGCTGTACATGGGACTTGTCTGTTGTATATTATCATGTAACGCAACGCACATAGTCGCATACTCTTCTGTCGTCAATGCACAAGGGATTTACGTTACATGATTACATCTTCTGTGATTGTGATTATCCATAATTAACCCAGAGACCTTAATTATTACGATTGAATGGTGGGACTATGATTATGGGCTGTTTTTATGTGGAGTTTGGTCTCCATATCCTCCTGACGCTACAATAATGTATATTTCTGTCTCTATTACTACTATTGTCGGTTGAGTGGTCATTACCAAAACCTGGCACGTACTACAAAAACACTACCATTATTACTATTGTTCCCAGTTTACTGACGGACTAGTGATGAATCCCTGAGAGAAAAAAATCCATGTAAATCTACACAAGCACAAGACTACATTTTGTCCCGAGCTTTTTGTAATCCTACCTGACTACTGCAAAGAAAAAGGATTTTTTTAATACCTTCTATGTTTTTTCATTTGGATTTTTAGCTCGAGCCAGCCGTCACTTACGCCTTGCTTTTCTAAGAATTTTCTGTCAAGTCATGAGCCTCATCATCATCATCATGATCATACTATGATGATGCATCATTCTCTATACATGCAAAAAGAAAAACTGGAGATATTACACCACATCACCCAATATTAACTTCTTGTAGTTAGTAGTCAATCAGTCAGAAAACCCCAAAGAACTTCAAGTGAAGCCAAAAAAAAGAGTGAACCAATCCGTTTCAATATGCCAGCAAGAAAACAACCAGGGGAAAAAAATGATGGAGACCCTTCGTTTGTTCCTTTCAACGGAAAAAAAGCAATTTACAGTAAAACCTGTGCTACTTGACGAAACAGAAACAGATGTGCATGTGACGGTATGATTTTTCAATCAAGACGAAAAAAGTAAAAACATGCTACCTAAATCCACCCTTAAAATGTGTGTGTAGGGACTTTCTTATATTTGTTCCTATCTTGTCAGCTTTCTTGTGGGACAGACCAAAAATCTAACCTGTGGTTGTGTGCTGCTACTGCAGCGTGCAGCAGGGTCACATGTCAGGATACTTATATTTTAGCCCTTTTATATATTGATTGCATGAAAACTTTCAGTATTTGGAACATATGGCAATATAGCATTAAAGCTAGTATCCCATCCACGGCTGATGGTTTGTGCAAGGATTTTCATGATGATGATGATACCAAGAGGAGATTTTTCCAACTGTCGAAAAAGCTTCAAAAAAAATTATTTTGTGTTTTGAGTACTTGTGCCTTTTTTTGTTAAACCAAAAACCAAACCAATTTCCTTTCTGAATACCAAACAGTCCAGTAGCAGAGAAAGAGTGCAGTAAGAGAAGCGTCTTTGGTGGATAGCAGGATGTTGTTGTTGGTGTTGGTGGTGGTGGCGGTGGAAGGCTAGGTATATGCCATCTGGACCCTAAGGCCATACCATGCCACCACCAACATCATCCTATCCTTCACGATGATGTTTAAGACAGAGAGAGAGAGAGAGAGAGCGAGGAGAAAAAAAGGGTCGGGTAGTAAAGAAGGATGATGCATTGAACAGATTGTTATATTATATTAAGCATAACACTTTCTGTGTATGGACCTACTGCATTATAACATCTTCGACTTGGAACTTGGAAGCATATTGCATGCAGCAGAAACGGAGATGTTAGTAAAATACAATAGTAATATAATAATGTGCGTGCATGCTGCACTTTAATAAAACTTGATTAGATGTTAAAATATAGTTAACGTTCAAAAAATACATATATACCACGGACCCAAGCTAAAATATATAACATGATGATGAGCTTAATAACTAGCACAGCGAGCTACATTACTGTAACCTCTCGTATCTTTCTGGCTGGACTCTCTGTGAGCATGATTCATCATGCAACATAAACGACAAGGCGATAAGGAAGAATAAAATCAGCTATATATGTGAACCTATATAACTAACGTCAGCAAGCAAAACGTGAGTAACCAAAAAAAAACTCTAAACATACGCATACGCATTATATCGGCAGTTATATTTCAATGTTGATGATACGAGAACATGCTTCCATCATACAACAACAGCAACGAACAAATAAGGATGGCATTGGGATTTGGGACGAGCCTAAACGTTCACTTGACGCAGATAAACACTATATACAATATACACTTATATTGCTCTGCTGGGTTTGAGTTAATGCTGAACACAAAAAAAGGGAAGCTCTACTCAAGTCTTTTCTCTCAAAAAAAAATAGCGTACTACGCACGCATGTCGAGGATTAGGTTTAGGATATAAGGCATGTCGTGGTTTTTGTTGGAGGGAGTTTGATACCTTTATATACATATATGCATCGCATACACGCTTTATCTTTATCTATCATGTATACTCTCTGTACATATATGTACAGCGTGTGTATGTATGTATGTATATGTGTGTGTGTGATGTGGTAATATGCATAATGTAAGTACGGAGAATTGAGATGGAGATGGGGAGAGCGTGAACTTGGTGAGTTCAGCCAGAAAAGAGAGAGAGCCCGAGAGAGAGAGAGAGAGAGAGAGTGGACCTGCTTATCTAGAGCTGCTCGTAACGGACAAACCTCATTTCTAATCCTGCAGCTGAAGCAGGTAGATCATTTTTTCTCTTGGTCGAAAAAGAGAAGCTATCATAAAACTTACAACTACCTCTACTCCTCTCGTTTCAATTGAAACTGTACTGAACTGAAGAAGAAACCAAGATATATTTTTTTTACCTGGTTAGTTTTCAGTGTGACTAGAAGTGTGTTTATATATATTTTTTTCTGCTAGTGTGATTGTGACAAATCATTTATATCCTATCAATCGTCACCATGCAAGGCTCAATGGCAATAACTCCGTCTCCGTTCGTCAAGGAGAGTTTTGTGTTTCGCCAGAAACTTGGACTGAGCTTAACCAGTAGTGTTCTTCAACGAAGTAGTGACAGCAATATCTGTGGTGGAACTGCCCGGTGCCTTTTTGGAGCCCCGGATCCAAAACAAGCTAAGGATGTGGTGAGGGAAGTGGAACTAAAAAATGCACTCAACTTTGGAAAGCGCTACAACTTTGACATTGTCAATGGGGAGCCATTCCCGCACGCGAAGAAGATGAAGTTGGTTCATCATGATGATTCTGATGAGGAGAATGTGAACGTGCCTTCAAGGGTGAATAAGGATGGAGCGGAAAATGACAATGAAGAAGGTTACATCTGGACCGAGGCGTATGACCAAGACTACATGGCCAAGTGCAATAAACACGCTGTGAATACTAGCATTGTAGGACCCAATCGGAACTCTGCAGTTCCTCTTCTCTTTGCTCCTACTCTACATTCCAATCATCGTTCTAGTCCAGGTAAATCTACCTTATCCTCGAAATCAACCAGACAAACAGAAGAATCTCCAAACCTTCCTTCCTCAAGTCAGTCAGAATCTTCATGCGAAAACAAAACCGTCAACGTTCCTTATTCACGTAACCTAGTCTGCTCATCCGAAACCAACAACAACAACAACAAGAGTCACTCTACTTCTTCCGGCGCAAGTATCTCAGAGAAGAAACTTAACCGAATTAATGCCAACTCCTGCAATTCTCACCAAAATAGTCAACATCTTCAACCACCAACCAAAAAATCATCCCTTTCCACTGCGCATCACATCCTCACCAAATATACCAACCGTGTTGTCAAGACCGCTGTACAGAAACCAGCAAAATCTACAATCACAGGTAAACCTAGTCTCCTAATCTATATATCAATTCTATTTTATACATCACATTTTAGATGTTGTTGTTGCAACTTTTTTTTTTGCTTTTGACATGACGCAGAGTTTGCTTAACAAACTTTGCTTATTGGTAGTTTTGTTACTTCTCCAAGGTCAGCCAAAATACACATACATGCATAGGTGGTCGCCATGCAAATATGCAACTTTTGCTAGTAACTTAAAATTTACTCTGATTTTTATGCAGTCTAAATCAGCATTCATCACCTATCCGCAACAAGTTTGTTTTTATTTTACACCTACAAAATGGAGTTGATTCGCCAAGTATTTTATCTAGTAAATTTGTACAGACTCAGAGCAATATTTTAAAATTCTGAAGATAATATTATATCCAATATCCAATTAGTGAGTGAAACAAGAACCTTTATCCATTATGCAAAAATAAATCATAAGCTTGAACACCATATTAGATTCAAATGGAAATTGTGTACAAGTGAAAAGGGAGTTTCAAATACAAATTCATAATGTCTCAAAAAAAATATCATGGCTTGTATCTAGACACGTGTAGACTTTAAAACCTTAGGTTTTTATATGCAATTTAATTTTTAAAGTTCCCATTTGAAATATTATATGTGAGTTGCCTTTTACTATTGTCTACTACACACATCAGGGCATATATCTATTATTATGCAAGTTGTGTGTGTTTTTTGGTTGTCCTTATGATCATGATCATTATTATTTGTATCGGCTTGAATAAGGATGTTTATAATTATTGCTACGATATGAGTACTAAAAATCTTGTTCTTTTTCTGTTTTCTCCAGATTACTTACACGTGAAGAGAACTGTGAAGTCTACTCAACCTAGTAGCAAGCAATGAGATGGACTGGGACTATTTAGAGGACTTACTTATAACAGAAGCTGTTACTGAAGATTAAGGACGTACACACACATATATATATATATATTATACGGGACAAGTTTATAGTTGTTAATGTTTTCATGGCAACTAAATAAGTATATTATTCAGATTAAAAAGAAGATTTATTAAAATAAATGCAAATATAAAGTTATGTACCAAACTCATTGGCGTCCGGCGTTTCATTTCAGTCGACTATCCATTTTATCCATCCACTCCACACACCCCTCTGCATCTCAACTACCTGCTCATAACTGTCCAATGTGTAATTAAAACGTGTAAACATGAATCATGAATACTTTTAGATTAGCTACAACTATCGGTGTATGTATGTGGCTGGACAGCGAGGTAAAACAATATCCTGTAAATCATATATCATGCCTGATGAACAAATCATATTTGAAGCAGAGCGTACAATCATAATACCTATCATGCATACCTTTATAATTTTGTAACAAGGCCATAAAGTTTTTACGATATCTTTTTAGCTTCATTTCATTTTGTCTGGGCACTATTCAACACTCTTGCTCATTCATATTATAATTTTTTTGTCGTCCCTTTAAAACGCACTTGTAATGTCATAACAACGATACAGGTACAAGCAAGATACTACGATTATCAATTCAGCACTAGGATGATCGCAAGAATGACACTCACTCAAAAATAGTATTAAAAAAAAACTAGTGTTGGACTGGAGGAGAGTCTCCTCAGGAGACGAGGACACTACTTAGCCAAAATCCTAAATATTTGCATGTAGGAGGAACCTACACACATAACAGCATACTACGCATCTAACAGGACTCAAAACGTGGAGAATGAGTATTGTGAAGGACAAAAATTAATAGGCTTATGCATGTTTATGCAAATACATAGAAATTAATTAGGCTGGCGCTTTACTTGAGAACAACAGTGTTGGTTGTACCGTTGCTTGCCTGTTGCTTGTATAGAATGCTGCATTGTAAAACTATAATAGCACTTTGCAAGCGGGATACATTGAGACAGACTTGACTTGAGACAGAGAACAGAATTTTTCAGCGGCTTTCATTTTTTTTGTCAGTTAGTTGAACTATTTCAGTGTATATCATAAGGTGAATGTGTGCTCCCCACTGAACTGATATAATAAATACACCATAACACAGCTATTTAAAAAAAAATCTAAATAATCTTGCACTGAAATTATCAACGCGTATTCAGAGAGTTACTACTACAAGTGACTTTATTGGGATTTTAGTTCGCTCTATAATCGCAATTTAATGATAACTTTTTAATAATAACTGTATTTTAACGATAACTTTTTAATAATAACTGTAATTTAATGATAACTTTTTAATAATAACGATCACATATTTTTGTTTCCTTAAAAAAAGGCATTTTATTTTATTGTGTTCCGTAGGTTGTTCCGGTACAACAGCTGGTTAAGGGACGGTTCCTTGATAATTTCGAATTTGTACAGTGGTTTCATAAGTTTTTTGATGCGAATAACAAAGGAGAACCCTACTCTCCGTCGAGTGCACGGGACGGAGCTATCTTAGGGGCTGAAGGAGCTGCAAAAAAACGGGCACCAAAACCGGTGGTTGTGCCAGCCGGAGCTAGACTGCCAGCTAAGAGTGGAAACAGTGCTAAACCTATAAAGCCATCTCCTGGATCTACCTCAATTCACAAGTCGTATGGCATTGGATCTACAAGTAATGGAGACTCTCAGACGATTAAAAAACTAAATGAGGAGGTAGCAACCAAAGAATATTTTTGTTTTAGGACAATTAATTCAGAATGCAATTGTGATAATTATTTTGATATTTAATGTTATCAGCTATTTAAGTCCAAGGAGCTGGCGGACAAGGTTGAATTGGAACGAGACTTCTACTTCGGGAAGCTTAGACTTGTTGAAGAATATTTGCAAGAGGTCCAAAACGCAGCCGAAGGTGAATGTGATCCTGTTGTCAAGAAAGTTTTGGGCATTCTCTACGCAACTGAGGTAACTTTATAAAACATTTCGCTCAAATCGTTAGTTTTATACTGATAGGAAGTAAACTGTTTGCTATAATATTTGTTTTGCGTTGCATGCTTTCAGGAAGGCTTCAGTGCCCCGGATGATGAAGAAGAAATAGATTCTTAGTAGGCGATCCATGAAGAAATTCTCATCTCAGTTTTAATCTTATCTCGGTTTATAAGTAAATGAATTATGCTATTATGATTGCTATTTATTGTGCCCAGGTAGGCATACTATGAGTAATTTTTAAATACCATCATTTCCAACAAATTATTATTTTAACCTTTTAACTTTGCTATAAAAAACAACATGAAATATTTCAAAATTGAAAATAAATAACTGATTATTGAAAAATAAAGCATTGAGCAACAGTAAAATATAATTTTAATATATTCATGGCTGTAAATATATGCAATGTTTTAATTGGCAAACGTGAATCATTTTAATTGGAAGCCATCCATAATGTATAATCATCCTTTAATAACCAAGAGCATGAGCATATGTCAATCTAAAGATTCATTTCGTTGAACTTTATATTTTATTTGGTTTGCCATTAATAATTTCATTGTAATTTAAAAATGGCCGTATATTCCAGCTACACTTTTCCTTCACTCTTGTGAACTTCGGCCCTGGTCATCATACCATAAAAGTTGTGCATTTAAAATACACATCTGTACATAATGGCGAGTTGTATTGAAATCGAACAAAAGTAATGTTTAAAAAATATATATGTAGGTACTTGTCACAGTAACACATTTTTTTATCGTCCGCTTAGTTTGATTTATACTTTTCCCATTCTTCTCTATCTTGAGGAACTCGTGGACCCCATTCTGTTGTTGGACGGAGTGATTGTTTTAATCTCTGAAAAGGCGACAAAGATGATCCATTAGAAACACTAGTTTCTATTTAATATCAAATAATAAAATTACATGGAATTGCATTATAATTAGATAACCACGCTACCTCCAAGGGTGATCCTTTCGTTTTCGCAATTGCATAAATGACACCTCCAGGTATAAATAGTAAACACGCTGCAGATAGAATCCATCCACATGCTTCATAGAAACAAAACAACTTGTAAGACGCATGATAACAATATAAACATAATATATTTCTATAAATTTTTGGAAACATCAAATTCTTACCTATTGCAGCACTAGGAAACGTAACCCCATTATGTTTCAACGGCTCTGCTGTTGCTAATGAGTAAACTAGGATTACAGATAAGACAACCGGTACGACGAGACCCCAGCAAATTTTCCAATACCAATTCAATTTTATTTTGAGCATAAACTCGATATCCCGACATACATTCCCCAGACCATAAAACCAACATATTCCAATGCACTCCAGAGTAGCCAACACGTAAATAGTAAAGTTTCCTCCATAATTGTCTACCAACGTAAGGACAAACTGTCCACCTGGTGTCACGTACACCAATCCACACAGGAATCCCAGTAGACACGAAAACAATGTCACCCAAAATTTTGATAACTTTGGAAACTGGTCGCAAACAACTGTAATCACAGCCATTTGCCAGGACACTGCACTCCCAATTCCAAGACTGAATAGCATCAAAAAGAACAAGCAAGCAAAAAGTTGTGGCACAAATGTGAATTTCGAGATGGCGTCCGCATAACTAACAAACACAAGTCCTGGTCCACTATCCACCACTTGTGAGATATCCTTATCCAACTGGAATGCCAAATTTCCCAGAATTGCAAACACAGTGAGCCCAGCCAGGAAACTCGTGAAGGTATCCATGAGGCTCACAATAAGAGCATCTCTGTGTACGTTATGACGGAATGGATTATAAGATGCGTACATCACAATGGGCCCGAAACCGGTGGACAAGGAGAAAAAGCACTGACCCACTGCGGCATACCACACCTAAATTCATCGATGACAATATTATTATTACTGTAAATATTTATGGTCAACACTTTTCACTTTTAATTTCAAGATGATCCCAATTATAACTGTATTTTCTTACATTGGGGTCATAGATTTTGTGCCATTGAGGCGTAATGAAAAACTTTATTCCTGTCCATGCCCCTTCCTTTGTACATCCGGTGATTAGCAGAATGAGAAGAACAATATATGGGTAAATGGCAGTAAAGTATGCAACCTTGCCAGAACTCTGGACTCCTCTGACAAGCGAAAAGAATACAGCTAGCCAAGATGCAAGAAGGCACAAAGACAGTCTCCATTCTGGATATCCGATACCATCTTCTATGTCGGCTTTTTGCTTTAGCACCTCATTCCTACACAATTTTTAAATGAAAATCATTTAAATTGAAGATGATTTCAAACTACACATAAAACAGGTACATTTGTTGTAAAACTGTCGTATAGCTTACTCAAAGTACAACTGCGGAAGATTAAATTTACTCGCGTTTCCCACCATCGTTGCATTAGTTATCAGGTCGCAAACTTCCTCCCCCGCCCAGCTTGGGTCACATTCGGCCCATGGTAAAGTAGATTGAAAGGAAGCGCAAAAGTAGAAGACCGTCAAGGCCATCACAGAACAGTAGTAAGTGACCACACAGAAAGAGCACAGTGTGGAGCCGAATCCCACTCCTCTAAAGAAAGGGGACATTTCCCAGCACTTAACCTGTCCAAATGAGCAAAACTGACCAACAGCCAGTTCCAGAAAGTACATTGGCTTTCCAATAAAAAATAAAACTATGAGGTAGGGTATGAGAAAGGCTCCTCCCCCATTTTGATAAGCTATAAATGGAAATCTATAAAAGTTTCCTATTCCTACAGACATGGCTATGCAGGATAGCAGGAATTCTATGGAATTTGACCATTGCGCTCTATCCGGTGGAGCGGGGTCTGGCTTGTCACCGAGAACGGCATTGTCTTCCGGGATAATTGTCGTGAATGTCGTCGTTAAAGAGGATGGATGCTCTTGTTGTTCATTCTGGTGTGTCTTTGTTGATGATCGATGAATCCCATTTCTTTCATCTAGTGCAATACTATTGCCATTGTTGTCATCATACACAAATGCAGAATTGTCCACACCAGTACCATTCCACTGTATCGACGTAGCACCGTTTCCGTTACTCAACTTAGCCATTTTTAGTATTCACTTGTTAAAATCCAAAGTATTTTTTAAAATCTGCAAAAATGAGTCAAATTTCATTTTATTTAAATGTAACACTAGACGTCAATTCTATAATGATTCCATACACGCAACGCTTGTTATCTTGCTTTGTCATGATGAAATATGACAACCAATTTAAATTTACAATTTAAAATATTGTAATTTATAACCAACATCACAAACTTGTCTATCATGCCAAATTACCACCATGCACAATTTCGTTACTCTACACTATGCTGATGTATGAGTATAAAGTAATCCTGCTAGAAGCAACAAAGGCCATGCGATGTTGCGGTTGCGAATGTTGCGATAGTATATATGTTATGTAAAATGTATTGTATGTAATGTATTGTAGTTAACCGTAAACAAACTTTAGAACTCAACACATATAAATATCACACAACAACACCATCACCACGACAAGTGTGCAAAATGCACTGAAATAAAAATAGTACTGATGAATCTCTATGCTACTGGCTGACTGATCGAACATCGAACAGAGATGATCTCTTCAAAACAACGCCAATGAAAATTTACAAAAATTAAAGGAGAATGAAACAAACATCAATGCAAACAAATTACTTTAACAGTATAGCAAATAAAAATGTGCTTCTTACCTCCTTCATTTCACACTTCGTATTATGTATTTTATTAGTTTAGGTATAGACTTGCATATTGGGTTAGTTATGTATGGCAAAAGGTAACTTGTAAAATGCAGTACAAAACTAACTCAGCATGCATTATTATATGTATGTATATTTAAACATATATACCTACCTGCATTCAGTCTAACAATTGTATTTCCGCTTCTATGGGATTAATTGCAATACCAAAGTACTAACTTAGTACTACTACAAAGAAAATTTCTACAATATAAGAGCCTGGGTCTGGTTGGTGCTGTCATAATAATATATGTGTATGGTTTATAAATAACTCTAACTTTAAACTTGCTACGTGAAATATCTCAACACATCTTTATCCACAAACATATTATATCTAAAACCTGCTTATCTGCTCAACAAATATAATGACACTAACGAAAACTTGGGTTTTATTGTTGGGAGTGTGACAGTTATCAAAATTGTCTAACTGATCATTTCAAAAATCAAACTCAAAATTTTGTAGCTTCTTAGCATCTAGTAGGAAACCATAAATCATTGTTATTACATACCTGTTTCTTCGCATTACTGTATTATTATTGTGACATGTATGTAAGTAGGTATTATATTACACGTGTGTGAAGTAAATGCGTATTTTGAAAGAAGCTTTGATTGAAGAACCATGTCCATCTTTGCCAAGAAAAGGCCGCATTTTAATACTTTGTACAAACCACATCGAAATCAATTGCAGAGAATTAGCAGTAAAATAAGCACGACGACGTAAAGCCTTGTTGCATGTGCATTTCTGCAACATATTCAACCGTTTTCTAAATTTCGCGAAAAATTAAATCTTATAGCTTATGAATTGCCTACATTATACTTTTGCTACCAATAAAAATGTAATTTTGATGATGAGGCATGACGCTACAAGAGGCGTTTTATTGTTATTGTATTCCTGCTGCGAGTGTGCATGAAGGATGATGATGTAGTTATGATCTATTCATTGACTTATTGGTGGAGTTCACCAGTGCAACTTGTTACAAGGCTAAAAAAAGGTTTTCTCATGATGATGCCGCTGCATTTTGCAAAAAAAAAACCTAAATATTATATTTACATATTTACCTCTTATTACGTACACCACTGCAACAATGCGTAACATTCATGGCGTGGTAAAGATTAGTAACAAACGATAAACCACTAAAAAAGGTTGCGTTTTTAAAGTGTGATCATCCCTATATACACTATACACCATTTCATTTCTCTGTTGACCTTAAAACGACGTGCCTACAAATATTTGTATTTACTATGTGTTTAAACAGTGCAAAAGGGGGGAGCATGCATCATTCACGTCATAGATTGGATTTGTGAACTATACTTGTTGCGCTTGTGCTAAAACAGCTACGTTTTTCCTTATCAAATTGCATTTATAGTAACGTCGTATTTTTTTTACAGAAGCCCAAAACTTCCCAAATAAAAAAGTAAATGTATAATTATGTATGTTTTAAGTTACAATTCACTTATATTTTTGATGAAGGTGACTATTGTGGCGTCGGCTGTGGTATGAGGTGGAAATGATATTTATTGAAAGGAAGTTTTAATTCCTGAACTAAGCAAAAGTTCACATGTGCATGAAATTTACCTTGGTTTCCGTCTGCTTCTGTTCTCTATCATTTATTGCACTATGTTTTGCCTTGATATACACTATTATCAATATTAATTTAATGTCTTGCTATTTTATCATCATAAGATCCTCCAGCATTGTTGCCTAATATTATTAACATTTTGTGAGGAGTAATTGAAAGAGCATTTCGTAAGAAGTGTCTGTCCGTCCGGCCGTCCGTGCGCGGTCTCCTGCCCACACCGTGAACTCAGTGGTCCACATTTAGTACACAGGCACCTTAGGGTATGTCTTTGCCACCGTGATATTTTACCCGCAGGGGGAAGACCCCTTCTGGGGACAGTTTGACCCGACTGGTATACAAGTACCTTAGGGTACTTTGTAAGTGAATTACGATATTAATATAGTGAATAATATATTATTATATTACGTAATTGTGGACTTTTACACGCTGAACACGAATACACCATCAGTTAATCTTCACCCTACCCCAGGAGGGTGCAGCAAAATGTTATTCCAATCTGCTACAATAGCTGGTTACTTTTATTAAAAATTTAATGTAAAGGCATACGCCGTAACTTCAACTTGTACTTGTAGTACTAGTAGCATTCATATATAGCCCATTCCTGACTTTGACCTTGCTTTATTTGCCTGTATTAAAAAGGGCTGAAATATACACTGACTACTGTTTCTGTTGTTGTTGCTACCTTCGTCTACACAAACTAAAGCTTGTAACATAACAAAACAAACATTCAAATTTTTACAAATGTTTGATTAAAAGTTGTTATCATGAACGATCGATCGATCACTTTTAATTGCGAGCAAAATTTTCCTCGTATTTACACTTGTTATTAGTCAGAGAATGTCCTCAATTTCATCAACCACAAACAAATCAAGTTATGACAGAGAGGTGGACATTTTTTGTCATAAAATAGTTCGAGCGTTGATGCTTAAATTATGGGTTTTTTATTTTGTAACCAAATTTGGCAAATATATAATTTTAAATAAATTATTTTGTATTTAGTAAACTTACAGCAACGCACAGTTAAATCCACACGGGATGACTTGACGAACAATATACGAACCTATTTTAGTTTGAAACTCTGTTTATACTTTGTGGCTTGCAGAGATCAGTTAATCAGTTAAACCTTATTATTATTATGTTCGTGCTATTTTGCACTCTGTACCATATCCTATCAAACTGCATGGCTCAATGAACACATTACACAATTTTTTGCCCCTATTATTATTATTTTTTTAATCTGTTCATGACGACAGGTAATCCAAATAATGACTACACAAGCACAAGGATGAAGGAGGAGGAAGACGAAGAAGGTCGTCAAAACATTATAAACTCATCAAGCATTAAACCATCAGTAAAATCCTAACGTACTTTACACTAGTCAAGATTTAAATCTACCATTTAAAACAGATATCCATCATTTACTTACACATACCAAAATATTAAATCGATTACCTTGCAGACTAAAAGTCTTTATAGATAGAAGTCTACTTGCTTGATCCACATGCCAAAAAATCAAACATCCATAGACATCCTTACAAACAAAAGAACAAAGTCCACTGAAACCACTTTATGTGTAGGTAATAATAAAAAAATGCTCATTAAAATATTTCTTAATTAATCATGCAACACAAGATTATCCAGTGAAATAAACGTGGCGGCAATATAGCAAACTCTACAATATGAACATTCCCTTTGCATATTCAATTCAATTCGTGCAAAGTATAGTATGCATGAAAATATAAACAGCGTCGGTTAAATTGTTGTTGTTTAATAAAGGGTAATAACAGCTATAGAATGTTTGTGTTTTGTTACGTGTTTTACCTAAGTGAAATGGCTATGACGACAGTAAAAATGAATGGATGATTATAAGATGAATTGTTTTTGGCTGTATGGAATTAAAGGGCTTTAAAAAAATAACCAATATCAACTATTCCTACACTATAACTTTTTTGCATGTGCAATAATAGCTTAATAAGGTATATTTTTGGCTATTAAATAAGCGTTGTACTATTAACCTTAATTTCCTTTGCGTATTTAACTATATGATTGGATATTTCTGACAAGCGTGTTACACGTACATGTAAATAAATAAATATTTAATTTACAAAATGAAACCGAAAAACCATTTTCCCTTTTTGTTTATATAGCCTTACATGATGTTGTTTGCTATTTTTTTTATTTGAAAGTGATTTTTTGTAATATGCTACACACGCAGCATGTCGTCGAAACTGATATTTTCTTGTTATAAATTAAATTCCTAAATTTTCCAGAAATTCAAGCAAGTTCATTTACCAGTTGATGAACTTGTTGGATGCAAGTGATTTAAATAAAAATTGAATTTGGTATGCAGCAAGGTAATAGCTATGACAACTTTAAGTAATTAAGGTAAAAGCAAACAAATTTTTGTTGATACCTACCTTGAGGCTGCGATTGACTCTTGACGTTTACTTGTCTTCATCCTAGAGATTCAGATTTTTATGGACTTTGTTGATGACAAAAAGGATCATACACATGGCTGTCGCTAGTTAATCACCTCTGGGGTATATATGCTCGTCAAATTAATATTACGCGTGTGTGAATATATGTGTTTGTATTTGTATGTATGTCTGCGTGCACAAACTTTGGTATTTATCTTTGAAAATTGATTCCGTTTTGATTTGAAACAACATGATCGTGACCTTCCATACTGTAAGCCTAATCAACTGTCAAGATTATTTTAATTTTGTCAAGGTGCACTTATGCTTTAATCAGTCTGATTGGTGGTAAAGCCCAATCAGACAGTTGTGGTAGCAAATTCGTAATAATCGATAATTTTACTTTTATTTCAAAAATGTAAATAAATCTATCCTGCCACATATTAGTTATAAAATAATACATAAATTATTACCCACCACATACATAAACCGACCGATATGTC
>JAHZNC010003543.1:0-11725 GCA_027744095.1 Zhuqinia jingwanae | reverse complement strand
CCAAGTGTGACGAAGAAAAGAGATTATAGGCTATTATAGACATAGACACCAATGAATAATTTTTTTTTAATATTTTTTTGTACATAAAACACTAACATCGTAATGCAATTAATGATCAAGGAAATAGAGATCGAATCCAATCAACTATGTCTAAAAATTATTGTTTTTTCATAGTATAAACTTTTTTTTATTAACATTCCACGAAAAGTTTTAGCCACAATTTTGAATTTAAAGTAACGTAAAAATTATAATAAATAAATAATCTCCTCCATTGAACGTGTTGGTGGAATAAATAAATTATTGTCAATATATATTTCTTTTAAATAAAAGTTAAAAAAGATAAAAAATAATATATTTAGTCAGCCTCCCCCCCCAGTCGATATGAAAATGCATTCGGTCTTGTTTTCATTGGATTTGCCGTACAAACAAAGCAGAGTGCAAAAATGCAAATGAGAGGACGCACGCGACGGGAATTATGAAAGTAAAGTTTTTTAGGCGCAAATGTTTTCTCGTGTAGAAATGTCTTTCTTTGTTGCATGACGAATGAGAAATGCGAATGCATTGTCTTGCCGGCTTGCCGTATTCTTTTACCTGCTATCCTGCTTGGGCTTTCAACTCATTGCATAGTCCAAGTTCACCTTTCAAAGTTTTTACACAAGATTTGTTTTTGTACGCACTTTGTATCTAGTAGTGGGCACGGGCAGGCATAGGTGCATGCAAGAAGTGCTTTTTTGTTTATTTGTTTGTGCTATTGAAATTTTAAAAATATACTTCATACTTGGACCATTTTGAATGGTTTTAATATTTTGTTTTTTTACTCATTTTAAAGTACCTAATTCCAGATTCCCGTTTGTTAATCCAGAACTATTAGTATTTGTGTTTCATTTTACTGTTATATATTTGTTGCGGTTCTTGGTGCGTATATAAGATTAAAATTAAATGTTTTAATTTAAAATCCTTGCTGATCCTTTAATTATTCATTTGATGCTAGACATAATATAGCTAAATCTGACAATGGACGGAAGTCCTATTTTACGAGAGAAGGATGACATGCTTTTTGACATCGCACCCGCTCCAGCAGGTGGTACCGTTTTCGATTTTGATAACTCCAGCGCGTCAACATCATCTTCCGCCGCGAGTTCACCATCTAAGATGAGTGAAAACGATACATCGGCTAGCTCGAAATCCAGTTCTGCTGAATGTCCTGATGAGAGTCTGAGTGATGATGAGGCTGCCAGCGCGTCAACATCATCCTCCGCCGCGAGTTCACCATCTAAGACGAGCGAGAACGATACTTCGATCACCTCGAAATCCAGTTCTGCAAAATGTCCTGATGAGAGTCTGAGTGATGATGAGGCTGTCAGCGCGTCAACATCATCCTCCGCCGCGAGTTCACCATGTAAGACGAGCGAGAACGATACTTCGATCACCTCGAAATCCAGTTCTGCAAAATGTCCTGATGCGAGTCTGAGTGATGAGGCTACTAGTTTCCGTAAGTTTAATGATAATTAATTACGTCAGGGCAAAACACTGTAGTAGTAAAACACAATACACTGTGGGTCTGTTTGTAGGGTAGCTTTTTGCTTTGAATCACTTTAATGTATTTCTTTGAAAATTAAAAACTGTAATGTATGGTGTACCATTACCATTTTATTTGTTATGTAACTTTTAGATACGGGCATAGAATACAATTCCAGAGCTTCATTGGAAATCAGTGCAGTAACAAACGGCCATGACAGTTCAAGTCATCAAGTTGAATGCTCCAGTGCCGAAACTTCCTTTTCGGAAAATAGTCTGAACCAGACTGCGAGCGTAAACGCTTCTCCTGCAAGATCAATGAGCAGAAACTCTGGTGCCCTAATTTCCAACATCTTGGCAGATGAATCTGAAATTATTCAGACCATGGAATATCTTGATACGAAGGCTGTATGTGGAAACTAAATACTAAAACATTCTAAATGCATAAGCAGCTTAATATATTTGCAATTTAATATATATATTTAAAGGAAAGCAATCGGGCGAAGCGCTTTGACTATCTCTTAAAACAGACTGAAATCTGGGGTCATTTTATGAAACCAGCGTATCAGGAAGCGTTAACATTTGCAGGAAGTGAGAAACTCTCACAGAGTTCTGCAGGTGGTATTAGTGATAGCCAAAGCTCCAAAGTCAACAACGAAGATTCTCCACAGACTTCAGCAACGTCCAAAGGACGCAAAAAGGGAAAGCGCAAGGCCCCACTTTTCTCTATTCCGTATGGCACTTCATATAACTAAATTACATATTTCTTAGCTGACCTTTTAAAAAAATGTTTTAATTGTGCTTTAGGCCAATTGCCAGTACGAAACCCGATTTAGGCAGCGACGTACCTAGCTACGTGACTCACTTTGACGATTCTCCAACATTTATCCAAGGGGGAAGCATGAGAGATTATCAAGTTCGTGGATTAAACTGGATCGTTTCTCTGTATGAGAAAGGCTTGAGTGGCATCCTAGCAGATGAGATGGGTTTAGGTAATGTAAACTTGGAATTTGATCACATATTATGTACAATAGGTTATCATGTTATTAGATCACAGTTATTCAATCCCTTGTAAAAAATGCTATTCTTGGGGACCTAGTACTACGCACGGCAAAAAGGCGTTCCAATAGTTCCATGATAGATCAATTTAGCTTTTGCTTAAATAAAATTAAGATTTTTACCAACTGCACATATGTCAGTGCAGTGTAATTTTGTTATAGGATACCCTCATAATGCAATACAATATTTGTTGGTTATTTTGATTTTAGGCAAGACGGTGCAGGCAATTTCAATGTTGGGGTAACGTAATATTAACCGATACATTAACTTATGTTATTAATTTTGGCCTTAGCATTTAGATAACTTGATAAATGTTATGTACAGATATTTGAAACACTCTAGGGTCATTAATGGCCCTCATTTAATAATTGCTCCAAAATCTACGCTCCCAAACTGGATGAATGAACTGAAGAGATGGTGTCCAACTCTCAAATCGATTTGTCTCATTGGTGCGAAAGATGAAAGGGTACTGCTACATTCTATTTTTTAATTAGAATTCGACACAAGACTTTTTATACTTAAAATGAGTTTGATATGTTTGGGTATTTTCAGCGAAGTTTCATTAAGAAAACGTTTCTCCCGAAACGTTGGAATGTTTGTGTCACTTCGTACGACATAGCCAGAATAGAAAAGTCAACTTTAGCACAGGTTAATTATCACTACGTCATTATTGACGAAGCGCAGAAAATAAAAAATGAAAACTCCCTCCTGTCGGTATGTGTTAGACAGCTTAAATCTGCAGTTCGCTTATTGCTGACGGGTACTCCACTTCAAAATAATCTTCATGAATTGTGGGCATTGCTAAACTTCTTACTCCCTGACGTATTCTCATCATCGGAGGCACGTTTTTTTAGTTGCTTTTTTACACATTTAGCTACCAGTTGTTACTTAATCAGCTTTAATTGATTATTGATAAAAATGATAATTTGTAGGATTTCGACTCATGGTTTAATGAGAGCAGCTGTATGGGCAATCAGACGTTAGTGGATAGACTGCATGCAGTTCTCCGCCCTTTTCTACTTCGTCGCATTAAGTCTGATGTAGAGAAATCACTTCTTCCGAAAACTGAAATGCGTCTATACGTTCAGTTGGCGCCAATGCAGCGAGAGTGGTTGGTTTCTTGTACTATTAATTGGACAAATGAATTATTTGATATCCTTTTTGATAATTTCTATATTTTATGACTGAATTTACAGGTACAGAAAGATCCTTATGAACGATATTGAAGTAATCAATAGTAAGACTGGCCGTTCTTCGAGTAAGTATACATGTTTAAAATGAAAATTTCTTGTTGCATGCATGTACATGCTTTAGAGTAAATCACTGCTAACTGTTGTTGCTATTTTCAAGTATTGTCGTCTTGATGGAGATACGGATTATGCGATTCGGCAGGAAGATATAGATGCCTTTAATGCTCCAAATAGTGAAAAGTTCATTTACCTATTGTCTACCAGAGCGGGTGGCCTCGGAATTAATCTAGCCACTGCAGATATCGTGATCTTATATGACTCTGATTGGAACCCTCAAATTGACCTTCAAGCTATGGTAATTATCCATGTTATTCGACAATAATACGAATAGTTATATTAATAACATGTTGAACGATTTCATACATATGCGTTATAGGACAGAGCACACCGTATCGGTCAAACGAAGCAAGTGAAAGTTTTTCGGTTCGTGGTCCAAGATACTGCAGAAGAGAAAATTATAGAATGCGCGGCCGCAAAGTTGCATCTTGACAGAATGGTTATACAACAAGGTTGGTAGCCAGTCTTTATCTTTTGGGGCTTTTAATTTATTCATAACATATCTCTTAGTAAAGTGGGGTATTTCATTTAATAATTATTATTATTTACAGGAAGGTTAGTTGGGGCAGACGCTAATAAAGGACCAAATGTTGTGGAAATGCTGAGTGTGGTACGCTTTGGAGCGGAAAAACTTCTTAAAACAGGGGTGAATGAAGGTGTTAGTGAAGCTGATATTGATACTATACTCGCTCAAAGTAAAATTCGTTCTGACGAGATGGATCGACGATTAAATGGTATGGACGAGGACAATTTGAAAGAACTGACCATCGAGCAAGTGGAATTTAATTGGGAAAAGAAGCCTATTTCTGTAACAAATGACAGTAACGATACATTTAATTTTGAAGGGAAAAACTACAGGTATGCTCAATCAACACTTCAACACGTATTTTTAACTCAATGGCGTAATATTTAGATTGTTTTTGGAGTTGTAAATGTGAATGGGGGTTAATTGAACCATTTAGAGAGCTTCGAAAACGTAAAACAACTAGCCAGGCCGAGACTGCAAGTATGATGTTAGGAGGGAAGCGTCGCAAAGACATGGATCCCGTGCATTCAGAAAGGGCAAACGTTGAGGAAACACAAGATGACGAGACTGATAGCCTCTATAATGAGTCATCCGCATCTCGCATGAGCATAGGTGACGATGACGATAGAATCAGTGACTTGGTCAGTGGTGTTGATATTTTTAATTCTAAAATCTTTTAAATTTTGGAACGTGGAATGTTTTTGCGAAATAACTGTACACAGTGTATATACTTCTTTAGAGCAAGAGTCAGAAAAAGCCAGCTTTACCACATGATTTTCATTTTTGCCCACCATACATTTGGGAGCTTTATTGGAGACAAGTAGATTATTATCGAAAGTGTTCTGGGGACCATGATGTACGTCTTTATATTATTTCATCATGATAATGTATCCGCATAATTTCAGTCCGTGTAGATGTTTAATTTTTTTTAAACAGTTGGATCAATTTCCTGAGGAGTTGCCATTGCAGGATATTCAAATGTTAAAGGTATCTGAAGTGACACGTTTACAGAAATGTGATAAGCTCAGTGGCGCTGAGTCACGAGAATTAAACACTATTCTGAAATTTGAAGTGAGTTTAACAAAACCCAAAGTTTCATTTGTGCCATTTTTTGTAAAATGTTTAAAAATATAAGATAATACTCAAATAACTTTGCACCGCCAACAGGGATTTTTTTCGTGGAAAAAGAAGCATTTCACTCAATTTATAGAAGCAATGAAACATTGTGGGCCTGACAATTTGGAAGATGTGGCAAAAGAGATATCAAAAAAAGAGGTGGAAGAAGTTGTAAAATTCAGTCAAGTATTTTGGATGAGATGTCACGAGCTCCAAAATTTTGAAAAACTTATGGAAAAATTGGGCCGGGTCGAGCTAGTTGCGGAAAGAAGGAAGCGTCAGCAAAAATTGTTGGATGAGAGGGTAAGAATGAGAATAATGAGATGGAGGAAAATAATTGTTGCGATCATTAGGTAGAGTTGAGAAGTAAGGATACTTTTTCTATTATGTTGAATTTAGGTGAAGAACGCCAACACGTTGTCAAATATTTTTGTAAAGTATGATCCTCAACATTGGATTGGTCAACGATTTAGTGCAGAAGACGATGCCCAACTTTTAATAAATATTTCAGAAATCGGCATGCTTACTCCAGATGTGTTTGACGTACTACGTTCTAAATTCTTGTAAGTACCATTATTGCGTCTTTTTTAAAGTTATTACTAAAACTGCCTAATCTGCAATATCGTTTATATTATACCGATTTTTATATAAGTAAATACCTATATAAATTTTTTTTAGAGAATCAAGGAAAGGAGTTAGTGCATTCTTGCGTACAAGGTCAAAGGAAGAGTTGCATATGCGTTTCAACTTGCTAATGTTTATGATTGAGAAGGAAACCGCATCTGACAAACTTGCTTCCTCTCCAGATACGTCAATAAAGCAAGAAATCGGAATAGTCAAAAGTATTCATCTGGATAGTTCTGGTCAATCTACAAATGTGAAACCAGTCAAATCTGCAAAACCGAAAGCAGCAAAGAAACGCAAGGTTGCTGACCCCACGTTGTCGGATTAACATTTGCTCAGTACATAAAATGTGCGATCAATACAAGTATTTTAAGAAAACATTCCCAAGAAAATTTGTTCCCAAGTACGAAACCTTTAATTTTGATACCTATACATTTAACGTGCTTAAACAGTAAGTAATATACGTGGAATGCAGTACAGTAAGTAATAATGTTTCCAATGTTTACTCTAAGTGTATAAATGTAAAATTTGTTTAAGTTGTGTCGTTTATTTTAACCTAGCTATATTGTTATAGTTATAAATGTCCTAAATTTTGTGATCATATAATAAATATGATAAAAAAGAATTTTAATTGAATATACGTGAGATGCTTGGACACGATTGCACAAGAATGTAAACAAACAAATAACAAACTAGGCTACTTTAGATATTAAGTTTCCGCCATGGACGTAGGAATAGTTCCTAAATTAAATGTCATAAATGTTCCATTTGTTGAATTATTGCAACAATTCACTTGTAAGTAAACCAAAAATGCGTGTCACCATGTTTTAAATTTGTGCCTGTTTTTTAATGATATGCATTTTAAATGTATTTAAATGTTTAACGAGGTATTATACCATGTATGAGGTAATGATTACTCCTGTGATATCATATGTATCATCATCATGAAATGATGTTTTTGAAAATATTAACGATTTGCACTTTGCAATAATTAACTTTGAAAAACGATTAAAGTTTATCAAAAAAAATGTTTTGAGGTAATATTTTATTTATTCTAAGCAATCCTGGCAACACCCTTCAGTTATTATGGCAGTAAGCAAAAAGCTAAAATCTTATGTGCATGCCTAATAATATTATATTTTTATACCAATCATCAAGCATGCAAGCAAGCATCTTATCCCTAAAACCAGACATAAAATTGTGCATAAAAAGTAGAGTGATTAAATTCTATAATCATGGCCAGCAGTCAAGGTCATCACAAATTTTAAAAGTAACGGTTGTAGTTTTTAACCGATCTATTGTGAGCCTCCTGATCTATCTCTCACTGTATATGTTACAACTTGCTGTTACTGAAAATTTTGTGTAATTGATTCCGTAAACATTTATGATCTAAAAAAAAACAGTAGTAGCATCATGCTACTCAACATTACATTACAATGTTATAAGTATATATGGCCCACGATGTGGAATATATATAATATTTATAATGAATACATATATCCATGAATTCTATTCAAGTGATGATGATGGTTCGCTTGATAAGAATCAAATATTATGCGTAAAGGCCATCCAACCAAATAATATATTTATATATCTCAATTTTTGATCTTTTTATACAATTTGGCAAATTGGTTATATATGCATCTTCCTTTAATCATTTTCATAACGTTTTATGGCAATCATGATCGTGCTTTAGTGCATTCTGTACATTAAAATACCTATGTATGTAACTAGGTATATAAATATTTACTCACAAAAACAAACAACACTTTTGCACGAGACCTTTAATTTTTTTACACATTATTATTACATTGTTACATATAAACATCATTGCATTGTTGGTAAGTCCCAACTGAGAATTAGTGGGTATGAAATTGAAGATATAGGCACAGACTCCACACAGTCATTTGCACTTGCATTATTGCACACCACATCACACACAATCACAATAATTGTATAATATGGAACGTAACGTTGTAAACCCATGCGTTTAACATGTATTCCACGCTAAAATGCCCTTTCAGCGTTGTTATATTAGTTTTCACATGTATCTAATTTTGATGTTCTTTAATTCGGCACTTTATCTTTGTTATTATTACTAATTTTATATATTTTTTATACATATGAGAGTTAATATTATTATTAGCCACATTACGTATCATTTTGTAAATAGACTTGCGTGGCCAGTGTTATTTTGATTACCATGATTTTACCTTCATGGGTCCCAACCAGTTAAAATATAGTATTATCCGCAAACAATGAAAACAATGCTTTGTTGTATTTTATGGATTTTATAATTCATAACAAACCCCTAGCTTCATGATCAATGATCATGATATATAGTAAAGGGAGCATGCACACACGGTATATTCTATTTGAACGAATGATATGTTTAAAACATGTTGTTAAACATACTTTTTGGCACTTCTCCTGTCTGATTCATCTCAAGTTCATAGTACAAAAAATGTTAATGGAGCATTTTTTGAACGATGAACAAGATTGTAAATTTTCAGTATTCCAACTTCATTTGTTTGCGAATCATGTTATTGGCATGTTCTTTTTATGGAAGCTTTGTTTTGGAGTAGGTTTTTTCCTGAAAAATATTGAAATAATAATATAATCATAATGGAATATGCAAGCAGAAAAAAGTGAATCTTTAATATTTACATTGTTATATGATTTTTTGGATACAAAGTCATAGTCCAAGTTGTGGAACAATCTTGTAAAAATGTCTATTTGCTCGCAAATTTTCTTCATACTAAAATGTGAAAATGGAACTTGCTAATAAAATACGACCTGTGTCAGTGTCGTGGTTCCAAATTTCATCATTAATTCATGTTGTACTTGTGATTTGTATTGTGATTGTGAGCGTACCTGGGAGAGTTTCTGGTGGAGAATTACCCCAGGATTACCTGCCACAGATTCAAATATTGGAAATCATCTCAACTCCTATAAATCGATCAACTTCAGTGAATCTTTGGAAGGATCGAAACAGTGATGTCATCATTGGAGAAGATACAAGTGCTTCGAGTAGGATTTTAATGAAATGCAACGCCACATACCCTGTACAATGGGTTTATTTGGGAGATGGCCGGCCAGAGTTTACAACATTCACAAATGTCAAGTGGCAGGAAGACACAAATGTGCCCCTTTCTTTCGAGGCAGAAGCCTCTTTGGGCCTGCTAGGATTTCAGGGTGTGCTACGGGAAGAAGATTCAGGCAATTATACTTGCCGTAGTATTCAAGAACCCACTGTCAATTCGTATTACTACATTTTCGTTCCAGGTAAAAGTATCACACAAATCAAGAAAGATCTAAAGTTTTTTTTTAAAGTTAAATGACACATGTATGTCCTTCTGTGATTTGTGATGACAGGCAACGGATTATTCGCTGCTGGGAATGAAACAAATGTTACTTACTCTGCCAAAGATCAATACATCAGGATTCCCTGTGGAGTTTCTCATCCAAAAACGACTGTGACATTGTGCAAAAAAGATAAAAATGTACATACTTTTAGTGACTCCAACTTACTGCAAATATACATACATATATATGACATGTGACACTGAATGCTGTATGAATTTAGCAATTTTATTTTTTTACAGGACAAGCTTAACTGTCCTGTTACTGGTGCGAGTGGCTTCAACACAAAAGGCGGATTTCTAATTAATTTAAAAAAGCAACGAAGTCCTTCCGGCACTTATGTTTGTACTGCCAGCTATAAGGGAACTGTGAGAATTGCGGAACACCAAGTTATGCGAGAGGATGAAAAACCCAAGGAACCTGCACCCGCTCCTCCGCCTCCAACATTTACTACAAATCCGGGTAAGAACATTTAAAATGCAGGCATTTTGAAATGAAGTTAAGATATATGCGGAATTTTGGAACTCTGTCCATAGTGTAGTACAATCGTCCGTTTTATTTTATTTTTTCAGGTAAAAATCTTTGCGATCCCTCTCCTTGTGGAAAACAGGTTAGTAAAAAAAAATATGAAGACATTGAAAATTTAATAAACGACCTTACTATAAAAAATTAAAAATACGATCGTGGGGTTTTAGACAAAAAGGTAAATTATGTCAGGTACATCAAGATAGCACCTATTTCATTTGAGCATGCTGTATTAAATTCTAGTGATTATAACAATGCACATCAAGGTCATGCAATATGGCTGATCTCATCATTACTATTTATAAAAATATGTTATCTTGTTACACATTTGTTATGAATATTATGATGATGACTTAATGATATCACATCCGGTCTACTGGGTTCCAATGCTAATATGTTAGCTGGTTTTGTGTTTATGATGGGGATCTATCCTATTTGTAGGCGGACTGTAGTGTTGTCAATGGACGAGCTGTGTGTTATTGCTTCCGTGGTTTAAGTGGTAATCCATATGACGAGTGCGCACCAGGTAAATATATTTGACTCTTGAATGTTCATGATAGGATGCACCAAATAATTTATATATATGCAACCTTACACTAATTTTTACATGAATCGAAATTACACTCTTTTGTAGGAAAATGTAGATCGAGCAAAGAGTGTCCACGCGGCCAATGGTGCAGGCAAGGAGCATGTACAACGAACCCCTGCAATCCTTCCCCTTGCGGCAAAGGTCACGTGCAACATGCTTTTTGTTTTGATAACTTTAGCTTGTGTATTACTGGCTTACCAAGCAGCTTTCCAGTAAAACTCGTTATATTTTTGTACAAGCAGGTGGGGAATGTACAATATTTAGAGGTCAGTCAAAGTGTTCTTGCCAGCGAGGTTTTACTGGCCTTCCTCCCAACTGTGTGAAGAGTTGTACCCATAATCAGGAATGTGCTCAAGATGAAGCTTGTATCAAGGCAATTTGCCAAAGTCCCTGTCCAGGTATTTGTAAAACTAATGACAATGTAAAAAAAATACTGGAACTATTTTGGGTCTGTTGTAAGTCATTAGTGCATTGCTCATCATGACTTAAATGTGCAGGTCCGTGCGGTCAAAATGCTGAATGTAGAGTTCTTCTCAATGGGGCACAACGTACAGCACAATGTAGTTGTCCTACTGGATTTTTGGGTGACCCGCTGAGGATTTGTTACAAATTCAATTCAACCACCCCTGGACCTTGGAATAATTGTATGTTGAACATTATACCTATAGTAAGCTATTTATGTGCGAAGTTAACAATAAAAACGAAACTTTGCAGGTCCACCCGGACATGTTGGTCTTCCACCATCTTGTCAACGCAGAGAATGTACGCGGGATACCGACTGTCGTCCGTTTGGTCGCAAGTGTATGAAAGGAATTTGTGACACTAGCGTTCCTCCTGTGTGTCCCGGAAAATGTGGTATTAATGCAGAGTGCGTTAAATCGCTCACAACTTCAAACGCAATATGTATATGTCCTGCTGGCACTTCTGGAGATCCTGCAATTCATTGTGTCCCATCAGGATCAACATCGACTACATATCACAGTCCACCTCCCAATTCATACCACAGTCAACCTCCCAATTCATACCACAGTCAACCTCCTACTTCATATCACAGTTCACCTCCTACTTCTTATAACAGTCCACCTCCTACTTCATATA